>CAWUFW010023398.1:0-76649 GCA_963921515.1 Calotriton arnoldi
TTCCAACAATTTAACACTCCCCCAAACCCACCCCCACCCTCCCAGGTCAGACAAGCAAAAATACAATTTCATAATTTCATAATCTCATAATTTCATAATTTCATAATTTCATAATCATGTTACATTATCCCCAGCAGTAAATAATCTTACAACATACCATACAATTAAGTGTTCTTCATAATATACCACTAGATATTGCTTTGGGATTGACACCATTCTATTAGAGGAGACCAAATTCTCAACCCCCTTTTTACGCCGTTTCCTGCCTTTCCGTTTATAAATAGCAGCTTCCAGATTAGAGATTGCCAGTAGCCTAGCTAGCCACTGATGAAAGGACGGTGCAATAGGATCCAGCCAAGCCGAGGATATACACATTCTTAACACTGCCATAGCAATGAAAATAAGTTCATGACCAGTTCTGGGATTACTCGGATCTGTGGCCCCCAGTAGAATAACATCACTAGACAGGGCTATATTGCTTTGCAATACGGCGGACAGGAATTTCTCAATGTTTTGTTTTAAAGAAGTCAGTCCATCACAAGTAGAGAAAATATGTACACAATCAGCGTTAAATAACATACATCTAGGGCAGCATGTCCCCTTGCCACTCCCCCATTTGGCGATTTTATCTGGAGTGTAGTATAAGAAAAAGCATGTTTTATAAAACTGTGCTTGAAGTTTTGTGGACATAAGAATTGTTTGAGACATTGAGTAGGCATAGTTAAATTCATCCATAGTTGTACCAATTTTCCCCTGCCACTTCTGTGACGTTTTCTCCAGATCATCCGGAAACAGCGCATTTAAAAGGGAATATATTCCCCCAATAGTGCTTTTTTTGATGTGAATTAATGTTTCCACTAAGGCTATTTTTTCAGGCAGAGCCCTTCCCCCACCCTTCGTAATAAAAAGTCTCTGATTTGAAGATATTTAAAAAGTCCCGCCAGTCCAGTTGAAAGTTTTTTTTAATTCTTCAAAGGATTGTATCCCTGCAGGGGAGAAGAGGCACCCTATATGAGTTATTCCTGCTGCGTTCCATTTGTTAGTGCAGTTATCTTTAAAAATTTCCGGCAGAGCTGGGTTATCCCTTAGGGGGGTATAAAATGATATACGCCCTATACCCAGCATTCTTCTTACAGCCTTCCAAACCTTAAACCCACTAATCAGTGTTTTAAATTTCACTTTTTTATGGTAGCTGTCATGCAAATGTCGCCAGAGATATCCTCTACTTTTGCTGCCCAAAATTAGCTGAAAGATAGATGGCGAGCCGTCCCCAGGTATCATCTCTATCCCGGTATTCTGTAATAGCTCACTACTATAGAGCAACACAGATGCCCAATAGTATGCTTTAAGGTTTGGGAGAGCTAATCCTCCTCTTTCCTTTGGAAGGGTCAGAAGTTTATACGCTCGCCGGGGTTCGAGTATGCCCAGATAAAACTTGAAAAGGTGCGCTCCATAGATTTGAACCATTGATCTGAAAATTCTAAACATATTGCTCTAAATAGATATAAAATTTTAGGGAAAAAGACCATTTTCAAGGCATTAGCCCTACCAATTAAAGATAGATGTAGATTGTCTAGGCGACGGAGATCTTTCTGCATTGAGCCCAGCATTGGCTTCATGTTTAGGTCCACCATATTCTCAAGATTAGATGTTATGCAGATACCCAAGTATGTAGCCTTATCTACCACTCGGGGGTCGCGCATCTCACTTTTATTGTTCAGCACGACCTGTGTTTTCCCCTGATTGAGTGCGTATCCGGATACTAGCCCAAATTTATTAGCCTCACTTTCAATAACAGACATAGCTGTGTTAGGATCAGCTGTCACGACAGCTATGTCATCGGCGTATGCCAAGGTCTTGGTCGGATATTCCTGTGACAAAATCGGTGCTATTTCTCTGTTTCCCTCCAGTCTGCGAATGAAGGGATCAATGTAGATCGCGAAAAGCAATGGCGAGCATGGGCATCCCTGTCGTGTTCCTCGAGAAATGATCAACTCTTTGGTGAGGCTACCATTCACCATTACCATGGCCCTGGGGTTAACATATAGTTTTTGCACTGCCTGGATAAACCCCTTTTTAATTCCAACCCTGGACATAGCGGCCCACAAAAATTGCCAGGAGACCCTATCAAAGGCCTTCTCGGCGTCAAGAAGAACCAATGCCATAGGGTCTCCTGCAACTTCCGTGCTATCAAATAAGGTGATCACTCTCTGGATGTGATTAGTAGTCGATCTCCCTGGTACAAAACCATGCTGGTATTTAGCAATTACTTTATGAATGATAGGGGCAATTCGATTCGCCATAACTTTCGAGTATATTTTGGAGTCTGCATTAATAAGAGTGATAGGGCGGTATGAGCCTAGCTGATCTGGAGGTTTATTTTTTTTAAGAAAGATGACTATCTTTGCCCTAGACCAGGACTTTGGGGGCTGCCCCCCTTTAAAAATGTGTACAATTAAGTCAAGTAAAGTATCTTTGATCTGATCTGGAAACGCTAAATAAAATTCCGAAGGTATATTATCCAATCCAGTTGCTTTCCCTTTCGGTAAGTTTTTGATTGTAGTTAAAATTTCTTCTATGTAAGGGATTTCATCTAAGGTAGACTGATCTTCCTCGTCGAACCTGTCGAAGCCTCCTCTATCTAAGTATCTTTCGATATTTTCTAGGTCACCCTCCCCCTCCTCAGTATACAAAGTGCTATAGAATCGCCAGAATGCCTCTCTAATACGTTCTGGGTCAGATATTTGGCCTTCCACTGGGTCCTGTATTTCACGTATCAAATTTACTGAAGCCTGTTACCTCATACGTATAGCCAGCTGATGGCCAACTTGCTCATTGACCTCATACAACATCTCTTTATGTGCTGCAGCTTTTTTTATGGCTTTGACAGTAAAAATATTTGTGATTGCGGCCTTTGCGATTGCCACCTGGCTCTGTGTTCCAGTTATTTCTTCTAACCCTTGAATCCCTCTGGTCACCCTTACCAGCTCTTCTTCGGCCAGCCCAAGATTTTCCTGCAGTTCCCTCATGGATTCTCTAGCCAGTTTATTAGCCTTCAGTGACTATTGCATTGTTTCTCCTCGAATCCCTGCTTTTAGAGCGTCCCATAAAACTTCAATTGATACACTCCCAATGTTGTCCTTTAAAAAGTTAGGGATCCACTCTCTCATGTGAGCGCAATATTTGTCATCTAGAAGCAAGGATTTCTCAAATGTCCATGATCTAGGTGTTATGTTTCCTGGTGTTGTTTCTAGAGTACAGATTAGAGGGTTATGGTCTGAAAGAATTCGGGGCAACTTCTCAATTTGGAACTTAGATCTAAGTGAGTTAGACATCAGAATGTAATCTATTCTTACGTGTGTACAATGCGGGTTAGAGAAAAAGGTGTACCCAGGATCATTAGGATTTAAAGTCTGCCATCCATCTACAAGCCCATGTGTATAGCACATATGTTTCATTGCCTTAAACACTTTAGGTTTCCGGCCATTATAACGCCAATCGTCCTTCATAGACCAGTTACTGGGGAGGTTGATATTAAAATCCCCGCAGATCAGTAAAGGTAGAGGCCAGTGCGTGAGCTCATTAGAGATCTCATTGAAGACTGACGGGGCGTCACTATTGCTTCCATATATAGCGCAAAGTGTTATCTTTTGCCCCTGTCCATCTTGGCACTCTGTGACTGCCCAGCGGCCAAATTTATCAGCTTTAGAGTGGTTAAAAGTATACCCTGAGCCCCTGGCTAATATAGCAACCCCCCGTACCCGAGCCCCCTGTGATGTTGCACAAACCAGTTTATACCCCAGTGTTTTGAGAATGTGTGTTTGTGAACCCTCTATGTGAGTTTCCTGTAAACAGACAACATTCGTGCCCATGGTTTGTAATCCTATTGCAACAATTTGCCTTTTTTTAATGTCGTTTAAGCCACAAATATTTAAGGATAGCACTTTTAGCACCCCCATCTTGCTAGTTCAAGTGATCCAAGTGTTTGCTCTGGATTTTGCATAGCCCCTTTGCTACACCATAACCTGATATTTCCAACATACCAGTTTGCCCTGTTGAGTTTACCCTTACTCTTACTCAAAATAACAACCTGTCTGACCTTCCACCCTTCCCACCCTACCCACCCTCTCCCACCCCGCCACCCACCACCACTTTTGGAGGTTACCTGGCCAGCACCGGGCCAGGGGTGTGACATCCGTCAGGCAGGACCCCATGTGCCCGCTGAGACTCCCCCATTGAGGAATGACCTTCTAGCAAAAACACCCAAAAAACCGACACCCAAACACAGACACAGGGCCTCATGTCAAGCAATTCACCAGGGGAAAAGGAAAAGAAAAATTAATTAACGGAGGCGATAACAAAAAACGAGCAGACAAGAAGGAAAAAAACACCCTACGGCCCCCTCACCTAAGTTATAGCCTCTACTTCCTACATTCCATACCACATTCTAACACAAGTTGTCGAGCCAGGGCATTTCTATTGCAGGATTACATATGTTACTACATATGTTACTTATGTCCCGAAATTTCCTCTAGATACTTTTTAGCCTGTACTTCGGAAATAAAGCTACGAGTAGTCCCTTGGTGAACAATTTTTAGTCTGGCAGGATTTTGAAGGTACACCATTGCCCCAAGCTTCTGAAAGGGATCAAAGAGCTGCCTCAGTCTCCACCTGCGCTCAACTGTAGCGTGTGCAAAATCAGGCCTTGTAAAAAAAGTTATTCCATCAAACGACCGCTTGCTTGTGGGTCTAGCCAAATCATAAAGAGCTTGCCGGAGCAGGGAATTACCAAAAAACAAAAGCATAGCGCGATGATGTTGTTGGGATGCCAAATTGCATTTCCCGGGAGACAGAGGAAACCTATGGGCTCTTTGAATTTCCTTGTCCCAATCCCAGGATTGTAGCTCAGGGAATGAGCCTTTAAGAAGCGTGATCATAAACTTCCTGGGATCATCTTTTCGGCACCTTCTGGAATCCCTAGGAAGCGGAGGTTGTTACGTCTCTGCCGGTTTTCCTGTTCCTCCAGCTTCCACATGAGGTCCTTAACCGCCCCCTCATGCTCATCAGTCTTAGTTTTGAGCGAGGTAACATCCTTCTCTAGTTGTTCCGTTCTTTCTTCCACTGAAGCCATTCGATCTACAATTTTGGCGCAGGTTTTTCCCACTTTCCTGACTGCCCCTTGCAACTTCTTTGCTGCCAGGCGGGATCTGCGACTATCAGCTTTGACTTCTGCCTGAAAGCTTTTGATAGACTGCAAAATGTCTGTTAAAGCTGGTTCACTCCTTTGATCACCGAGTGTCCCCATTTGATCAGTACCAGTGCCAGTAATTGTTTGATTACCCCCAGAGGCAGTCATGGTGTTAGAACAAATCGTGAGCGATGTATCATTGTAATCCCACTTCAAATCTGAGGCGTCCTCTTTGTCCGATAGGTCATAATTCTTTTTATGGCGGTCCCTGCTTTTTTTCTTTTGTAGTTTTTTAGAGACATGTTTATGTTTCTGCAGGTCGGTATTAGAGCTGCTATACCACTTGCCCTCCTCCTCCCCGCTTGACAAAGAAATACTAATGTCTGACATCTCGGAATCCTCTGTAAGAGAGTAGAATTGGTCCTGATTGTCAGGCGTTTTCAGCATGTGATCTTGCCGTGTGCTACAAGTGGCTTGTGATGATAGTACAACATTTGAACACTCCTCCGGAATATTTGACCTGCCCCTTGGGATGGTGCTATTGTTGTTGTGACTGTCAATGTTGTCCACGGGAGCGCTTTCTAGCGGAGCAGAAAGTACCAAGCCAACTATTTTTTTGCCTTGGACTGCGGGGAAGGGGGTACCTGGGAGCTGCAGATCGCTCAGTACGACCGGTGAGGAGTGACCTACTAATTCTCCTTCTATCTGTACAGGCGCCTCTATCGTTACACCAGGGGATCCAGCTGACTGCATGGAAGCGGCTCCCCCCCCACTCGCAGCACCAAAGCTACTGGTGATCAATGGCTGAGAATAGTCAGTTTCTTTATTTAAGCGAGCGGGGGCTTTTTTTGTAGTAGCGGTGTTTACTATGTCATTTTCCCCGGGGCTCTTGTCAGCGCACTCCCTCTTTTCTCCTTTCTCTCCCCCACTTTTGCCTTTCATCGCCAGAGTATCCAGTTTTTTACGCCATGTCGCTGCCAAAGTTGCGCTGACCTGCGAAGATATCGTGGCATTTTTGCCTTTCGCTACGCGTGCCCCTTTGCCAGTCATTCTTACTTGTTTCTCCTGGGTACTGATGTAAAACTGTACAGCGGATGCACCGGCTCTCGAAGAATCTCCGTAGCGGCCACAGCGCGGTTGTTGAAGCTGACAGTTTCTCCTCTGGAGAGGGAGCGCGCCCCAGCACCTAGCCGTGCTCCTGCAATTCCGCCGTTCCGCTTGAGACTCATGCAGGCCAGAGTGAATCCGGGAGGTCAGAGCCCAGCGGACGTCCTCGAGGCAGGGGAGATGTGTGCATTCGACCCACAGCAAACAGGTAAGAGAGAAGAGAAAACGTTTTTTCTGTGTTTCCTGCTGCATTCCCTGGTTGGGTTTTTGTTTAAAGATTATAGAAATTCAGCCTTGTCACGAAGGTTTCTTCAGAAGCAAGTTTAGACAGATTTTCGGGGGATGCTCAGCGGAGCATCACAGCGGTGATGTTAGCCGGACGCCATCTTGCCTCCGATCCCTACACCACCTGGTTCTTGGGGTACTGCGAATATAGTCATCTTTCCATTCTGAACCCCTACAAACTGAGCAGCCCACATTTGTATAACATTGACCTTAAAATGTGTTTGCTTTTTCTTCTCTGGGATGGGAAGAAACCTCCATATTACGCCGTTTTCACATTCACTTTGTTTCTGGTAATACCTGGGATCGTCTGCAGCATGGACTGTCCTCTGCTTGTGCTTGCTCTGCCCACGGTGGTCTGTTTTCAAGCTTTTAAGGTATCTGATGCCACAAGTAGGTCATCAATGAATTGCACAAGAACTGCACTGTGGGGCATCTGCAGAGATTCAAGATTTCTTTTCAACATTTGGTTAAAAAAGGACGGACTCTCTGTATACCCCTGTGGAACTTGACCATCATGCCAAAACTCTCGCTCTGAACTCGAATGAGAACAAGAACTGTCAGTCCTCATGCAATGGAACAGAAAAGACAGAAGCCTGACACAAGTCTATGATGATGAACCAATCTGCTGTGCATGGAATTTGGAAAAGTATGATAGCTGGATTATGTACCACGGGATAACATGGAACAAAAATGCTGTTAATCTTTCAGAGGTCATGCACAATCCAATATTTACCATTGGCGTCTGTAAACCCATGATTGGAGAGTTGGAAGGGCTCCTAAAAATTTCTCTTGAAATCCCTTTTATCAGCATGTCTTCGGTTACTGGTGTTATTACTGTAATTGTTTCTGGGCTCAAATTGTATTGTGGTGTTCTAGGATATACAACATTAGGTTTCACTGTAACTCAGACAGGTTCTTCACCTTTAATCAGTCCGATATCCTTTCCTGTGAAATTCCACACTTCTGGGTGTACTGTCTCTTTTAGATCTGTTGGCAATTCTTCAATTGTTCTCACTGGATACAATCCAACAGCTGTTTCTTGTCAGGCCATATTAAACTCTACATCCTCATCATGTGTTTGAAACACAACACAATCCAGTGTACAGTAAATAGTACAATTTAATGGCACAATAAATCTTTCCCTAACAGGTTTATAGGACTAGAATCACAGACAACAAACTGATGATTTTCTTCAAATGAACCAAGATTTTTAGGGATGTTTTTTGTAACTGGATTAGTAATCTGTTTATTTAAAACTCCTACAACTTGGATCTTTTTTCCCAAGAGAGTTAGGTCTGGGACCTCTGCTGTTCTAACTGTGTTCAGGTAGCACCAGTGTCTATCAAAAATGATGCTTGGTGGCCATTTAACTTCTCCTTCTAAAAATGGTCCACTCTGGTCTACTTCTAAAGCTGTGCCAAGCACGCAATCTTCCTCCCCCCTCAGGTACCATCATTGGGAATTGACAGAGCCAAAACTGTCATTGTCTAACATTAAGAACTGTTGAAATTGGTTCTGATTTTGAAATGGATTTAGGTTTGCTTTGGGCTTCTGATTAATATAAAATCTACGTTTTTCCATATTTTGTGTGTTAACCATCTGGGCTTGCGGAGCCTGCATCCACAGAACTTGTATATGCATTGTTACTTGCATCTACCGAACCGGTACATTCTGGGGTCGATTCCGATTCGGGCCGGAAAAAGCACCGACCGACTCAGATCCGGAAATAATACCGACCGACACGTACCTGTGGCGCCCGACACGCCAAGTACGATGCAAGGCGTGCAAAATCCGACCGACACGTACGGAACCCAAGTCGACCGACCGAGCCGCACGGAAAACAGCAATCCGGTCGGAAAAACACGCGAATCCAACCGACCGACACGCACCCGGAACAAATCCGACCGAAAGCGTACACGCGAACTCCAAACAGCAAAGTACGATGCAAGGCGCGAAAACCACGAGCGAGTCGGACGGAGGCCAAGCCGTCACGACCGACACGCATACAAAACCGAGCCGAAGCAACACAAAACACCGCGACCGACGCGTACGCAGCATAGAAAACTGCACATGCACAGCGTGAACGAAACGGAGAAGACCGTACGAGACAAATGCAGGGTCCGACTCGGTCACAAGAACGTCTCCAACATACACAGACAGTACAAAGGAAAAATCACCCAAAAAAGGCCAAACAAGGAATTACAAAGCCAATAAATACTGGGGGGGGTGTGGACAGAGAACAAAGTCACACCCACAACTCCACCAATATAAAGGACACAAATCACAACCATGAGCCTTTGCAAATGCCATTCCACTGCCAGCACCCAAGAGAAAGCAACCACACACCCACAGCTCATCCCTCACACAAGCCACACACCATCAGCACACCAACAAATACCTACCTCACATACACCCAGCAAAACACACACTCACACACCCTCACCTGCACACCAACACACACATCACTCACCATCACCACCCATCACCATGCCCCCCAAGAAGAATACCAAGTTCCTAGATAGTGAATTGGAAGTCATGGTAGACGAGATCCTCAGGGTAGAGCCACAGCTGTTTGGCACACTGGTCGAACAGACCCCCATCTCCCAGAAAACCAAGATGTGGGAGAGGATCATCAACAGGGTGAACGCACAATCACCATGTCGGCGCACAAAGAGCGACATCCAGAACAGGTGGTATGACGTGCGCAGGAGGGTACGGGACCTGCTCAAAAAGACTACATCAACAGCCAACTCACCGGCAGTGGCCCTCCTGCCAAGCCAATATACCTCAGGCCCTGGGAGGAGAAGGTGCGGGCCATCCTTCCGCCAGTGAGCGTATATGGACTAGAGGACATCCCAGAGCCTGGTGAGTACACAACAAATGTACACAATATACTGCCACAAAACACACACACATCACTGTCAAGGGGAGAGTCAAACCATGCACTCATAGCAATTACACAGCAACCAGAACAGAATCATCCCAAAATGTGTATGTCAGTCAGATAAACACAACACATGCCATCAAAAAAGTCACATCCAACTGTGCCATCACATGTACAAACAACTACAACTACAGCTAGGCAGTGGCACAAATAGAACTAACAAACACATCCAGACATGTAGCCACCACAACAACACCAACACACAGTGAAGAACACTCAAAGGAAGGAATTCTGTGTATGCTGGCCAAGTCAGTGTAGCCAATAGCATCATGGGAGTCGCAGTCACACATATTGCCCCCCCACAACTGCCCCATCAACACCACCATGAACCATGCGCACATCACAGGGAGTGGAGAAGGACTCACAAGATGGCTGACACTGGCTATTGCTGTGGGGAGCACAAGGCCCTGCTGGCAACTGTGCACCAACAAACAGCAGGACACCACTGACTGACATCCTGAGAGACAACTTCCACTGCCTGCAATGCAAGCACGTTCCATGGTGGGATATCTGGCTGGCTGGGTGGGAAGGAGGACTTGCAGCACTAACCATAGTCACAAGCACCTCCCCTCACACCCCCCCCAACACAAACTCCACAGAACCCACCTGGTAGAATGCAATGCCCCCATCCTAACACAAGATCCCACAAAGAACCACCACCCTGGGTTATGTTGTGTGAAGCACAGGAACACTCTTGGGACTTTTAGCCAAACAACTGCCAGGACAACACTCCCAGCCATCCTGTCAGCACAGCCAGCCCACCCCACAGGGAAGCAGAGTCAAAAGGAAGGAAGCATGGGCATGCTGGGAAGGGGGTGGAGGCAATAGCATGATGGGAGTCGTACTCACTGATATTGGTCACCCCCACAACTGTCCCATCAACACCACCCTGAACCATGCTCACATCACAGGGAGTGGAGAAGGACTCACAAGATGGCTGACACTGGCTACTGCTGTGGGGAGCACAAGGCCCTGCTGGCAACTGTGCACCAACAAACAGCAGGACACCACTGTCAGCCATCTTGCCATTGCTCTCACACCCACACACTCTGAACTCCCCACAAAAGCAAGTAAGTATGGGAATGCTGGGAAGTGGGGTGGAGGCAATAGCATGATGGGAGTCGTAGTCACAGACATAGCTCACCCCCACAACTGTCCCATCAACACCACCCTGAACCATGTTCACATCACAGGGAGTTGAGAAGGACTCACAAGATGGCTGACACTGGCTACTGCTGTGGGGAGCACAAGGCCCTGCTGGCAACTGTGCACCAACAAACAGCAGGACACCACTGACTGACATCCTGAGAGACAACTTCCACTGCCTGCAATGCAAGCACGTTCCATGGTGGGATATCTGGCTGGCTGGGTGGGAAGGAGGACTTGCAGCACTAACCATAGTCACAAGCACCTCCCCTCACACCCCCCCCCAACACAAACTCCACAGAACCCACCTGGTAGAATGCAATGCCCCCCATCCTAACACAAGATCCCACAAAGAACCACCACCCTGGGTTATGTTGTGTGAAGCACAGGAACACTCTTGGGACTTTTAGCCAAACAACTGGCAGGACAATACTCCCAGCCATCCTGTCAGCACAGCCAGCCCACCCCACAGGGAAGCAGAATCAAAAGGAAGGAAGCATGGGCATGCTGGGAAGGGGGGTGGAGGCAATAGCATGATGGGAGTCGTAGTCACAGCTCTACATCCCCCACCACATGGCCCAGCAAGCTCACACTCACGCATGCACATCCCACAGAGAGTGGAAAGGCCCATCAAAGATGTCTGACACTGTTGCTGTGTCGTGGGGAGCACAAGGGCATGCTGGGTACTGCACACCAACCAACAGCAGGACACCACTGTCAGCCATCTTGCCATTGCTCTCACACCCACACACACTGAACTCCCCACAAAAGCAAGTAAGTATGGGAATGCTGGGAAGTGGGGTGGAGGCAATAGCATGATGGGAGTCGTAGTCACAGACATAGCTCACCCCCACAACTGTCCCATCAACACCATCCTGAACCATGCTCACATCACAGGGAGTGGAGAAGGACTCACAAGATGGTTGACACTGGCTACTGCTGTGGGGAGCACAAGGCCCTGCTGGCAACTGTGCACCAACAAACAGCAGGACACCACTGACTGACATCCTGAGAGACAACTTCCACTCCCTGCAACGCAAGCACGTTCCATGGTGGGATAACTGACTGGCTGGGTGGGTGGGAAGGAGGGCCGACTGTCAACCAAACACAACCAATGCAGACCATGTTCACACCCCAAAAAATACATAGAAATGCCCAAATAATGCAGGACAATGTGCCAGACCAATATCAACCCCTGACTGTGACGACTTAGGACAATGCAATGTACAGGCCCGCACCCAGAGGCACAGTCACAACTGTCATGTGTCTCAACCATTGATGCCTGCAGAAACATAACATACATTGTTTGTGTCTCCCAAAAACAGGTGATGATGGGGACACAGCAGCAGACGCTGAGGAGTCCCAGTCCCAGGCTCAGGAGGATGCGGAGCTCACTGGCATCGTACAGCCTCTGTCCTCCTCGGACGATGAAGACCAACCTGGCACATCCGGTGCAAGTCAACATGCAGCACCAGCAGGACCACCAGCTGCAGCACCAGCAGGACCACCAGCTGCACCCCCTGCACCCACCCCTCCAACGACTGTCACCACAAATACCATCCCTGCCGACATGGACAGAACAAGGAGCAACACCAGCACAGGGACCCTGGACCAACCTGGGGCCATGGACACCACCACCACCACCAACCCCCAAGGTGGACCAGGGTTATCTGTGCGTGCCACTGCACACACTGCACATGTCAGCAGGGGTGGTGGGAGGGGTGGGAGACAGAGGTCGCTGCTTGCAGACGTTGCTGGTGTGCATGAAGACCCACAACTGGTACGCATAGCTGATGCGTACCAGTCCAGCACCGGAGACCTCAGCCAGGTAGTGGGGCTCCTCAGAGACATGAAACAGCAGCAGGCTGCCCATCATGCCCGCTTGGACTCCCACATGTCCCACGTGGAGTCACACATGTCCCGCGTGGACTCACACATGTCCCGCATGGAGTCCAAGTGGGATGCACTGCATGAGATGACGGCGGTGCACAGGGACATTTTACAATGCCTCCGCCAGATGAACAGCAACCAGTCCACACCTCCCTGTGTGCCAACAACATCTGGTGCCGAACAAACTGCAACTGCCACAGGGAGGGAGGATGACTCTGGCGGAGAGTCTCCTGCACCGCAGCAGCCTGTACTTGAGGGCCCCCAAGAAGAGGGGTCGTCCGAGGAGGGGAAAGTGAGAGGCCGATGGCCAAGCGCAACTCCCAGGAAGCCTGAACCTGTTCTGGATGTTCGCCTTTGTGCACAGACTGTTCACCCTGTTGACGGCAACACTACTCCCACACATTGCATGGGGAGTACAAGTTGGACCAATGTGTCAGACAACTGTGGCCCCGATACTGGGGATCCTGTCTACCAGGACTTTCAATTCACCTAGGAACTTCGGATTGCAAGATTTATGTACAGCACTACCCATCCTATGCACTATTAACACAAATGTATCACAATAAACACACTAATACACCATACTTGCCTCTGTCGTGACTCCAACGTGGGTGCTTTTATGGGGATGATGAACTGCAAAATTACACTGTGTATGCGAACTGCAACAGCAAGGACAACACAGGCATGTGAGTAAAGGCAACGTGACACATATGAGGGAGACACACCACCAGGGCTACACAACACATACACACCTAGGCCATCTGACTCATTGCCTACACTGATGTTGCCAGGGAAGACGGTGCAATGCACAGACACCACACCCATTCCCAGTTGTAGTCAAGTAGCCCACAGGTGCAGTAAGCAAATGGCACACAAATGTGTGACCACAGACAACGCACATCACAAAGTGAAGCACAGGTTTATTACACAGTTGCAACATGTCGTAACCACTACAGATGCAAGGTAATCCCACCTGGCAGCGGGCACACAGTCAACAACTGTAGACGGAAGGAAGTCCATGGGTGTGGCGCACATCACCTGTAGGGACACAACAGCTACCAGCCTGGAAGTGCAATCACGTCGTCGGTGGACACAGTTGACCAATCGAATCTGAAAGTACCCTGTGAAGGACAGAAATGACACACAGTCAAAAGCAATGGAGTACAGGACAGAACAGCAAAACTCATGCACAATACATGTTACAAGATACCCACCCAGAACCAAGTTAGCATGTCAACACTGTTGGGGAGTACAGCCCACCTGTTAGCACACATCGCAACACACATCCAGTCAAGTAGCCCATGGACACACTCCAACAGCACCAGAGCACCACCCACACATCATGCCAACTCACATCATTGACATGACACCTCAGGATACTCACATTCAGCTAAAGAAGTTGGTGATGAGCTGTGTGCGGACATCACCATCATCATCATCATCGTCACTGGCATCGTGGTCCAGGCCAGGATCCTCCACAGGTGGCGGATGTTGGTCATTGTCATCCTGGATGAGAGGCAACTCCTTCCGCACTGCCAGGTTGTGGAGCATGCAGCAGACGATGATAATCTTGCACACTTTCGCAGGGGCATATGGGAGGGACCCTCCGGTCTTGTCCAGGCAGCGGAAGCGGCTCTTCAGGAGACCAAATGTCCGCTCAATCACTCTCCTGGTCCGACCATGTGCCTCATTGTAGCGCATCTGGGCTGGTGTCACAGGGTTCCTGAGGGGTGTCTGCAACCACGGCATGTTGGGGTATCCCGAGTCACCTACGGACAGACAAGTGCACATTAGCTGACTTGGAAAAGTGGGCGGAATACTACAGATCAGATCACACACAATGGCACAAAGTCAGTACACACCGACAAGCCAGGCACGCTGGTTCTGCATCTGTGCCATCATCCTGGGTATGCGACTACTCCTCATCACAAAGGCATCGTGTGCTGAACCAGGGAAACGGGCACACACGTGTGTGATGGTCATGTCTGCAAGACACACCACCAGTGCATTGACCGAGTGGTAGTGCTTGCGGTTCCTGTAGGCCTGCTCCTGGGCCTGTGGTGGTACCAAAGCCACATGTGTCCCATCAATGGAGCCAATGACATGCGGCATCCTCCCCAGGGCATAAAAGTCACTCTTCACGTCAGTGAGTCGTCGCAGTCTAGGGAAATAGATGTACCGGTTCAGGAATAGCAACATTGCCGCCAAAGCATCGCGGAGCACACGGCTCAACATGGTCTGTGACATCCCACCAGCAGTCGCCACAGTATGTTGGAAGGTACCGGTGGCAAAGAAGTGTAGGGCTGCCATCACCTTCACCTTGGGGGTCAGCGCTGTAGGATACGGCCGGCCAGGCTGCAAATGTGGGGCCAACTGCACTGCCAAATCCTCAATCAGCTGCCTGGTGAAGCGGTACCGTCGGATGCTGTCCCGTTCCACCATCGTTGCCAGGTCTGGGAATGGTCGATGGACAGCAGGAGTCCTGCAGTGCAGAGGAGAAGTAAGCAAGATTGTCAGTCACCCCACATATGCGGCATTGAACACACTCAATATCCCAACATACATCATTATGAGGCACAACTACATGAAGTGTGCAGTTCCGGAAGGACATGTATGGTACATACATGGCCAACATCTGTCAACACGGTCCAACAGATGGCATCAATTAGTCCCAGGTTGGCCCATTGGATATCATGAGGCCGTGTCACAGTTCCCATCTCCTGCTGCCGTGTCACAATAACCCCCACAGTGACATGTGAGGACAGATGTGCCCCAGGCACCACAGCTCAACGACAGGTACATTCCCAGGGACCCTGTATTGCCACATGGACACTGGCATTACATGGAGTATCATGTATACACCACAGCAAAACAACCATGACCCCCACAGGTAGTGGCCCCACTTGCCACGGCAGGACAGACATGGACGTCTGTGACACACACACGCACAACATCAAAGTCCATGCACACACAACCGGGATGTGGAGACTGTCTCCCATTGTGCACATGAAATCAGAGACATTGTAAACACTACATGCACAAAGACTGTGGAGGACCATCACTATTGTGCCACTGGGACACCCTGGCTCAAACATACCGTCCCACATGGGACTCACGGGGTATGTGACATGACATACACATACACCACCGTGAAATGTGACCATGGCACATGCACAGATATGAACAGTTGCACATCACAGTGGTCATGTACACGTAACACCCAGGATCCTGTCCCCATGAACACGTGCACAGCCTGGGGGTGGCTGCCCACAGGTGACACCCACAGGACAACATGTACACCAACATACACACAATAGGAAATGCAGCCTTACATGCCTTATGATAACGTTTGGACAGGCTGTCGTGATGTAGGTGTGCCCCTCACTCCCTGGGAGCTATCTGTGGCTGGCATATGTCCATCTGAGACAGGCATGCTGACATATGCCAGTCACATGCACAGTGATGCGTTGTACTGCAATGGACCGATCGGTGCCCCGGCCGGCCCATTGCATTCAATGTGTGCGGGTACGCGTTGTACCCCTGTACGCGTTGAACTGCAATGGACCGATCGGTGCCCCGGCCGGCCCATTGCATTCAATGTGTGCGGGTACGCGTTGTACCCCTGTACGCGTTGAACTGCAATGGACCGATCGGTGCCCCCGGCCGGCCCATTGCATTCAATGTGTGCGGGTACGCGTTGTACCCCTGTACGCGTTGTACTGCAATGGACCGATCGGTGCCCCCGTCCGGCCCATTGCATTCAATGTGTGCGGGTACGCGTTGTACCCCTGTACGCGTTGTACTGCAATGGACCGATCGGTGCCCTCGGCCGCCCATTGCATTCAATGTGTGCGGGTACACGTTGTACCCCTGTACGCGTTGTACCACAATGGACCGATCGGTGCGCACCCATTGACAATGGGCTTGCCTGGCAACGGACGCGTTTCGAATTTCGAACGAGTCGGTTGCTGGAAAATCAGTTGGTCACCCACAACAATGTTGCAAAATCATGTATGTCATGAAGTTGAAGATTTGAAGGATGCTGTGGGCGTGTTTTGGTGCTGCTATTCCATGGATTGGCCAGATTCAGAAGATGCAAACGACTTGGACCTATCACTTTGGACACAAGGGACAGTATCTGCCTCTCCAGCACATATATATTGCTGGCTGTTCCCCTGAGAGCTCACTTGCCTGCACTACATGCTCCAGGACGACATCTGCCACTGCACTGCTGCTGTCTCTGCCCCTCTGGACCCTGCAATGGCACGTACTGTGGAGAGAGCCCCAGCCTTCAGCCTTGAAGAGAACCAGGCCCTGCTGGACAGCCTACTTCCACAGTACAGCAAGCTGTATGGGACACCAGGGGAGCAGGTGAGTGTTCTGTGCACTGCCTTTCTGAATGTGCATTTTGTCTGACTAGCAAGGCTGAAAGTCTGCACGCCACTGGCTAGCAGGCTCACAGAGTAGTTGTCACCCCCCATAGTGTGTAGTGACATGCACTGGACAGGTATGGTGCAGTGACAGTGCATTTGAACAAGGTTTTACTTCCCATGCAATGATACCATGTAGTGACGTCTGGCAAACTGTCCATGGGCAGCTTTGCACTGCCTGTGTACATCATGTGCCCCTGTGATTGAGACATGTATATACAACTGTGTCATGCACGGATATGTTGCATGTGTAGTAATGTCCTTTTCACTTTGTCATCCTGACAGGTTAATGCCCATCGGAAGCAGGAGATCTGGAAGGACATCCGGTCCGTGGGGGTCTACAAGCGCCGGATCCGCAACTGCCAGAAGAGGTGGCAGGACCTTCGGGGCTGGACCCGGAGGATTGCACGGGTCCAGCTGAAGCTGTCGCCTCCTCGCAGGAGGGGCGGAACACGGACCCTGACCCCCACATGCTCCAGATCCTGGCGGTGGTGTTTCCAGACCTGGATGGGCAGCTGAAGGCCAGACAGCAGCAAGGAGGGGTGAGTCAAAGACTGCACTGTGAACTCTGTATTACATGCTTTGTGCCCTCCTCTGGCCTGGTTCAACTGCCACAGTGCAGCAGTCATGTTGTCCAGGAGCCATGTCCCTCTATTGTGCACTGCCCACTGCTCATCTGATACCCAGGTGTGGCCCTTACATTCAGGGAATTGTGTCACTTGGGACTGTGTCCTTGCAGTTTGCTTCACTAAAGGTGGGGGACAGCATCTGTTTCCCTAACTCTGTTGTGGGCATCATGGGTGGGTCCATTGTTCACACAACGCCTGTGTTCGGACATGTGATCTGCGTGTTGCTTTGATATGCGGTCCACTTGCTGAGCTGAGCCACCACATGTGCCTGGGGTATGTGGCACACGACCATGCAGCGGGTGGGAACAATGTTTGGGCCCCAGGAGTGTGCAGATTACGTGTGTCACACATACATAGCCAGCTATCCACTGTCCAGGGCACATCCCTCATTCATGTGGAGCAGGACAGTCATGCCTACTCTAGGCCATGCAATGCACTCTGTACTCCCACTCCCGTGTATCAGCTGACACATTGTGCACAGTGATTTGACCCCTCAGGTGTCTGCCTCTGTGTCAGTGTGCTGTGGATTAGTTGCCAGGACTGCTGGGGTGTTTCTTGGTAGGGGCTCAGCATGCCCCTGGAGATGTGACCATAGGAGACGATACTTGTGTGTCACATAGGTGTTTGATCAGCTGCCCGTGCAGACTGGGGTATGCGAATGTGAAGTTCAGGCAGCTGTTCCCCATTCACAGCAAATTGTGAGGGGCTCAGGTTCAGAGGGTAGTGTCACAGGTCTCCCATATGTCCAATAGGTATGACCTGGACAGATGAGGGTTAAGATGATGTGTTGTGTGGGGGATGTACATGTGCACTTGTGCAGCTCCAGGACTTGCATTCCCCATGACCTACTATTGTGACACAGTGCATAGTGTTGTTGTCTGGCTGCCAAGTCATACATCACTGAGACAGTGATGTATGACTTAGCAGTCATGCCTCTGCCATGGCATGTGTCAACTTATTGGTGGTCCTGCAGGGGAGTGACATGTGCTACATGCACACCATTGTGGCGATGGCTATCAGGACATGGGTGCATCATGGTGTCTGTAGCTGGTATGCATCACATGCATTTCCTATTTGACTCTGGGCATCCCTTTCATCCGGAAACCTGTACTGACTCAGTGGCAAGAGCTGTGATGTGTGCATGTCCACATGCCACACCGTGTCCTGTGCACTGTCCAACTACTGTGTACTTGGTGCATGTGTCCACACTGGGGTGTTGCAATCCAACAGACACCAGACAGATGGGTGCAAGGCCATGTGGGATGTGAGTGCCATGCTTGGCATCAGACTGACAATTGGCTTCTCCTGTTCAGTTAGGGCACTTTTAGCAATGTACAACTAATGATGCCAGGGCTTGCTCTGTAATGTGCTGTGCTCACAGTGGTGTGTGCGTTTGGTGCAGGTGACTGATGTCTGTCTGTTTCCCCATTGTTTGCAGATACATCCACGGCCACGGAAGGGGACAGCTCCACGGACCAGGAGGAGCCAGAGAGCCAGACTGGGTCAGCAGCCGAGGAGTGGTCGGAGGGACCCAGTGGCACGGAGGGCGAGGGAGCCACACCGAGGAGTCCTCAGCACCATCCACCTCAGCTGAGGACCAGAGCAACTCGGAGGATGACTCCCTTGTGGAGGCGGGTGTCAGCAGCCACCACACCCCAGCTAGTGTTGCTGTCCCCGCCACCACCAGCACCACCACCGCCCTCCCATTGGCTCCCATTCCCCAGGTCCGTGGAGGCTCCCATGTTCGGGAGCGTGTCTCCTTTGGGCCAGGCACCGCACCCCCTGCCCCTGTGTCCCCTGCTGCCCTGAGTGAGGAGTCTGTGTACCTCCTTCGCCAGCTCCATGTAGGGCAGACAGCCATGCTGAGTGTCCTCCATGCGCACACCGCACTGTTGACTCAGCTGGTGTCGTTCATGGAGGGCATCTCATCGGGCATGTCTGACCTACAGAGGGGCAATAGGTCCATGGACTCCTCCCTGACGGCAGCAGTGTCCCTCCTCAGACAGTCCCTCACCCCTCCTGCCTCTGCTCCATCCACACTCCCCAGCACCTTACCCGTCCCAAGCACACACACACCGGCACAGGCACACACCAGCACACACACGTCCAGCACACAGACACACACGCCACAAACAAAACGCACACGCACGCACAGTCAGGGGACTGAAACCAGACTCACAGGGGATGGGGCCCTGGTACACACACACGCATCCACGGGCACTGCGCAGTCCTCAGTTGCCTCTCCCTCCAAAGCACCCTCCCTTGCCTCACCTGCAACCCCAAAGACCCAGCGCCTCTTCCTCAGTGACCTCGGCCTCTTCCCCTCCGATCCAGCTAATCTAGCATCCAGGGTGAAGAGGAAGCCCCCCCACACGGAGCTGAGTGCCCCTCGCCCCTGGACACCCTTCCCCAGGTGCAGACAGACTGAGGCCCCCACCCGCAAGTCCCCCCGGAGTGGTAAGAGCAAGACCCCGCCGCTGCCCTGCAGCTCAAGCACCAGGTCTCCTTCCTCCATCCCTCAGGCCCCCACTCCACAGGTGCCCCCACCACACCCTGCCCCAGGTTCCCCCACCCACAGATATACCATCCCCAAGAGGCTCCGGCCTTCTCCCCCTGCCACTTGCTCTCCCGGCACCACACCCCCCGCTGCGCTTGTCTGTGCCACTGATGTGGTGAGGGTGTCCTCCCCTCTGTCCAGCCCACCTTGCCTGTTCCCCATTCTCCTCCCCTGGTGGTAGGCACTGCAGTGGAGTCCACTACCACCCTGTCTGACTTGGGCACTGCAGTGGCGGACCTGTCCACTCCATCTGCAGGGTCCACTGCAGTCGTGCCGGCACCCACAACATCTGAGCCATGCCCCCAGTTGTGCCGGCACACACCATGTCAGACACCTCCACTGCAGTTGTCAGTGGCTCTCCAGCACCCCCACCCCTTCCCTGCTTCCTCCTGGTGAGCCCTGATCCTGTCCCTGCGGTGCCTGGCCTACCCCCCCTGGTTGCCCCTCCTAGTGGTTTGTCCCTGGTTTTGTGCAGGCATGTGTAGGGTGGCATCTGCCACTGTCACCCACTTGTGACTTTGTTGATGGACTGGCGATTGGCCTTTGTTTATGTTCTACCGGACTTCTACTTTTAATGCCACATATGCTGAATAAAGCAACTTTCTGTTCTCTAGTGCTTTTGCTTCTGATGTACATGATGTTGATGATGCTAACCATGCCCTTGCTGCAGTGATGGTGATATTTGGTCTCATGATAATGAAGTGTTACTGTGCAGGAACCCATGTGGTCCAGGGGAATGTGTCCTATCCTGTGGTGTATCCATGTCATCCATAGCAGCATCTGAGGGTGTCATGTGTTCAGTATTTGGCAATGGGATTTCCTACTTAGATTGGCAATTTCACATCTGTGGCTTCCACCCCTGCACATCTGTTGTGCCTGCCATTGTTCAATTCGTCTACTTCCCTGACCGTGTGGCCATCTCCAGTGGACATGCAGGTTTGGGCATCAATGGGGAAGGACTCATCTGTGTTGTCAGTGCAACATTGCTATACAAGTGTGTTGGATCTGTGCTGATGATTCCGTTGGCACTTCCATGACCAGGCTGATGTGACGGGAGCCCTCATTTGGTGCTAATTGTTGATTGTGTGACCAAGTGCTCAGCTGACATGATGGGGCCCTACTGAGGCAACATATGGCACAGCTTTCCTCACACAGGAGTGGAGTCCCCTCATGGCAGTGTGTACTCCTGTGACATTGCCTGCGCCCAAGGTGTGTGTTGTATGTGCATGTCTGTGTGTTCACTTCCGTTTAGCTGTGCATGCTGTGATCCCTAGTGTTGTACCTGTTTGTGATGCTAGCTGAGTTGAGCTATGTTCCCCCAAAGTCTTCTCCCTGGGTTCTCTGTGATGTGGGTGCATGGCACATTACTGGTCATCAGGGTGTCACCCATAGGTGTGTTTGCTGTCAGGGCTGAGTTTGTGTGCAGACGCAGATGGGTCACAGTCAGGTTTCCCCTTGGCACTTGTTGTTTGCCCCTGTCATGTGATTTCCAGTTTGTGTTATCTTTCAGTGATTGTGACACGTTGTGTGTGTGACTGCTGGCACTCCTCAGGGTCCGGGCTGCAATGTTGGTTGTTGTCTATGTGTGTTCTTTGTGGGTGACCTTGGCTTCTTCATTTGTGTGACTGTGGCTGGGATCCCATTGGTTGGTGTGGTATTGCCGTCATGTCCATGTACAGCGTAGTGTGCAGTGTGTCAGACATTCAGGAGTCTTGTTGAGTGTCCATGTGTGATATGTTTCTGCACCTTGGTTCCCACCCACCACCCTGGAATAGTCATGGGTGCATGTGCAATGTCACCAGTGCATGTGTGCTTCACTGCTGCACATTGTTGGAGGTCGAGGGGTGTGGTGTTGAGTGTGTGCAGATGAGAGTTGTTGCCCGGCTAGGCCCCTGCCTCCATGTTGGCCTTGGCTTACTGGCCATGCTGTTTGATTTGTGCTTGTGTAGGTGTGATGGTAGTTAGTTGCTCAGGACACATGACTGTGGTTCACAGTGTGAACCACATTTAGCTTTGTCATCACAGTGGGATTGTAATGCAGCCCAGGGTCACCACATTGTGGGGGCCCTGGGGTGGTGCTGTGGTGTGTCTGTGTCTTGCTGTGTCAGTTGCTGTCCCTATGTGCCTGTGTGACATGTGTGATTTGTGCTCCCTCTCATCTGACAATGCCTGCTTGCCCACATAGGGGATTTGGATCCATGAGTTACCTTTGTGTGGCACTGTATGCACATCTGTATGATTGGTATTCAGGTCTCCTCATGTGTTGTGTGGTTGCCTGGGGACACTGGCACCCCCTCACCTGTTGTGTATGATGTGCAGTGTGGGTCTGCCTGTTTGTGTTTGTGCATCTGCACCACTGCATTGGCATATCTTGGGTGTGCCATTGGCTGTATGTAGTTTGGTGGGTTTCCCCTGCTGTCCCTGGGACTCCTAGGTCATCGGTCAGCACAATGATCATGGTTTGTGTGTCCCATTGCTGCCATGGTATGGTATCTGTTCACCTCACATCTGCAGTCTCCACAGGGTATCTGCATGTGTGTGCCCATTGGTGCAAATATGTGGGTCTGCATTCTGATGGTCACTTCTGTCATTGTGTCATTGATGATTGTTGACGGTGTCAGCCCCCATGGGTGTTGTTTGTCTGCACATGGCCAAAGGTATGTCTTATTTGCACTGCAGGATTTGGCTCCCCCAATTTATGTTGCAATGGGACACATACACTACTTTGCCACTGATGTGTTTGTTGTTCTGTGACCAGGAATCATCCATGCAGTTTGGCAGTTGCACCTCTTTCTTTGTCAACACTTACCTTTTGGTCACTGTGATGATGGGGGTTTGGACCCCATTGCCACAATGTTCGAAATGTGCTTCAGCTATGGACCCCACACTTACATTTTGGTCACTGTGATGATGGGGGTTTGGAACCCATTGCCACAATGTTCAAAGTGTGCTTCAGCTATGGACCCCACACTTACATTTTGGTCACTGTGATGATGGGGGTTTGGACCCCATTGCCACAATGTTCGAAATGTGCTTCAGCTATGGACCCCACACTTACATTTTGGTCACTGTGATGATGGGGGTTTGGACCCCATTGCCACAATGTTCAAAATGTGCTTCAGCTATGGACCCCACACTTACATTTTGGTCACTGTGATGATGGGGGTTTGGACCCCATTGCCACAATGTTCAAAATGTGCTTCAGCTATGGACCCCACACTTACCTTTTGGTCACTGTGATGATGGGGGTTTGGACCCCATTGCCACACTGTTCAAAGTGTGCTTCAGCTATGGACCCCACACTTACATTTTGGTCACTGTGATGATGGGGGTTTGGACCCCATTGCCACAATGTTCAAAATGTGCTTCAGCTATGGACCCCACACTTACCTTTTGGTCACTGTGATGATGGGGGTTTGGACCCCATTGCCACATTGTTCAAAGTGTGCTTCAGCTATGGACCCCACACTTACATTTTGGTCACTGTGATGATGGGGGTTTGGAACCCATTGCCACAATGCTCAAAGTGTGCTTCAGCTATGGACCCCACACTTACATTTTGGTCACTGTGATGATGGGGGTTTGGACCCCATTGCCACAATGTTCAAAATGTGCTTCAGCTATGGACCCCACACTTACCTTTTGGTCACTGTGATGATGGGGGTTTGGACCCCATTGCCACAATGTTCAAAGTGTGCTTCAGCTATGGACCCCACACTTACATTTTGGTCACTGTGATGATGGGGGTTTGGACCCCATTGCCACAATGTTCAAAATGTGCTTCAGCTATGGACCCCACACTTACCTTTTGGTCACTGTGATGATGGAGGTTTGGACCCCATTGCCACATTGTTCAAAGTGTGCTTCAGCTATGGACCCCCCACTTACATTTTGGTCACTGTGATGATGGGGGTTTGGAACCCATTGCCACAATGCTCAAAGTGTGCTTCAGCTATGGACCCCACACTTACCTTTTGGTCACTGTGATGATGGGGGTTTGGAACCCATTGCCACAATGCTCAAAGTGTGCTTCAGCTATGGACCCCACACTTACCTTTTGGTCACTGTGATGATGGGGGTTGGACCCCATTGCCACAATGTTCAAAGTGTGCTTCAGCTATGGACCCCACACTTACTTTTTGGTCACTGTGATGATGGGGGTTTGGACCCCATTGCAACAATGGTCATGGCCTGCTTGCATTGTGGGTGACACACACATATATGTGTGGCACATGTGCTAGGGGGTCACATTGTATGTTCAAAGTCATGTTCGGTGTTGTAGGCATTTGACACAGTCTACACACGCTTGTCATGGTGTTGGGGGATGTCTTCTTCTTGCATTCCCTAGGTTGTGGTGTGCTGGTTGTGTCATGCATTGTCCATCCTATGAGTGGGGGTGGTAGTAGTGGTAGGCATCCTGCCCCCCCCTGGGTAAGGGTGGTAGTAGTGGTAGGCATCCTGCCCCCCCTGGCTAAGGGTGGTAGTAGTGGTAGGCATCCTGCCCCCCCTGGGTAAGGGTGGTAGTTGTGGTAGGCATCCTGCCCCCCCTGGCTAAGGGTGGTAGCAGTGGTAGGCATCCTGCCCCTCCTGGGTAAGGGTGGTAGTAGTGGTAGGCATCCTGCCCCCCCTGGGTGAGGGTGGTAGTGGTGGTAGGCATCCAGCCCCCCCTGGCTAAGGGTGGTGGTGGGCATCCAGCCCCCCCTGGGTGAGGGTGGTAGTAGTGGTAGGCATCCTGCCCCCCCTGGGTGAGGGTGGTAGTGGTGGTAGGCATCCAGCCCCCCCTGGCTAAGGGTGGTGGTAGGCATCCTGCCCCCCCTGGCTAAGGGTGGTAGTAGTGGTAGGCATCCTGCCCCCCCTGGGTAAGGGTTGTAGTAGTGGTAGGCATCCTGCCCCCCTGGGTAAGGGTGGTAGTAGTGGTAGGCATCCTGCCCCCCTGGCTAAGGGTGGTAGTAGTGGTAGGCATCCTGCCCCCCTGGGTAAGGGTGGTAGTAGTGGTAGGCATCCTGCCCCCCTGGCTAAGGGTGGTAGTAGTGGTAGGCATCCTGCCCCCCCTGGGTAAGGGTAGTAGTAGTGGTAGTCATCCTGCCCCCCTGGGTGAGGGTGGTAGTGGTGGTAGGCATCCAGCCCCCCTGGCTAAGGGTGGTGGTAGGCATCCTGCCCCCCTGGCTAAGGGTGGTAGTAGTGGTAGGCATCCTGCCCCCCTGGGTAAGGGTGGTAGTAGTGGTAGGCATCCTGCCCCCCTGGGTAAGGGTGGTAGTAGTGGTAGGCATCCTGCCCCCCTGGCTAAGGGTGGTAGTAGTGGTAGGCATCCTGCCCCCCTGGGTAAGGGTGGTAGTAGTGGTAGGCATCCTGCCCCCCTGGCTAAGGGTGGTAGTAGTGGTAGGCATCCTGCCCCCTGGGTAAGGGTGGTAGTAGTGGTAGGCATCCTGCCCCCCTGGGTAAGGGTGGTAGTAGTGGTAGGCATCCAGCCCCCCTGGGTGAGGGTGGTAGTAGTGGTAGGCATCCTGCCCCCCTGGGTAAGGGTGGTAGTAGTGGTAGGCATCCTGCCCCCCTGGGTGAGGGTGGTAGTAGTGGTAGGCATCCTGCCCCCCTGGGTGAGGGTGGTAGTGGTGGTAGGCATCCAGCCCCCCTGGCTAAGGGTGGTGGTAGGCATCCAGCCCCCCTGGGTGAGGGTGGTAGTAGTGGTAGGCATCCTGCCCCCCCTGTGTGAGGGTGGTAGTGGTGGTAGGCATCCAGCCCCCCTGGGTGAGGGTGGTAGTAGTGGTAGGCATCCTGCCCCCCTGGGTAAGGGTGGTAGTAGTGGTAGGCATCCTGCCCCCTGGGTGAGGGTGGTAGTAGTGGTAGGCATCCTGCCCCCCTGGGTGAGGGTGGTAGTGGTGGTAGGCATCCAGCCCCCCTGGCTAAGGGTGGTGGTAGGCATCCAGCCCCCCTGGGTGAGGGTGGTAGTAGTGGTAGGTATCCTGCCCCCCTGGGTGAGGGTGGTAGTGGTGGTAGGCATCCAGCCCCCCTGGCTAAGGGTGGTGGTAGGCATCCTGCCCCCCTGGCTAAGGGTGGTAGTAGTGGTGGGCATCCTGCCCCCCTGGGTAAGGGTGGTAGTAGTGGTAGGCATCCTGCCCCCCTGGGTAAGGGTGGTAGTAGTGGTAGGCATCCTGCCCCCCCTGGGTGAGGGTGGTAGTGGTGGTAGGCATCCAGCCCCCCCTGGCTAAGGGTGGTGGTAGGCATCCAGCCCCCCCTGGGTGAGTGTGGTAGTAGTGGTAGGTATCCTGCCCCCCTGGGTGAGGGTGGTAGTGGTGGTAGGCATCCAGCCCCCCCTGGCTAAGGGTGGTGGTAGGCATCCTGCTCCCCCTGGCTAAGGGTGGTAGTAGTGGTGGGCATCCTGCCCCCCCTGGGTAAGGGTGGTAGTAGTGGTAGGCATCCTGCCCCCCCTGGGTAAGGGTGGTAGTAGTGGTAGGCATCCTGCCCCCCCTGGCTAAGGGTGGTAGTAGTGGTAGGCATCCAGCCCCCCCTGGGTGAGGGTGGTAGTAGTGGTAGGTATCCTGCCCCCCCTGGGTGAGGGTGGTAGTGGTGGTAGGCATCCAGCCCCCCCTGGCTAAGGGTGGTGGTAGGCATCCTGCCCCCCCTGGCTAAGGGTGGTAGTAGTGGTGGGCATCCTGCCCATCTGGGTAAGGGTGGTAGTAGTGGTAGGCATCCTGCCCCCCCTGGGTAAGGGTGGTAGTAGTGGTAGGCATCCAGCCCCCCCTGGGTGAGGGTGGTAGTAGTGGTAGGCATCCAGCCCCCCCTGGGTAGAGGTGGTGGTGCGCATTCAGGCCCCTGTGTGCATATGTGGCATTGGTGATGGGCATCCCGCCCCTATGGTGCTGCTGTTGCTGGTGTAAGTATAGTCTACATCCCTCTGTGTGTGTGTGATGTGTCGTGTACGTGTTGTATGTGTTTTGTGGTTGGTGTCTGGCTTACCTTCTGCGCCGTACGCGTCCGTGCCTGTTCCGGTAGTAAATGTAGAATATTGGTATGATCGGGACGAAGGGATTCATGGTTGGTTCGTGTCGTTCGTCCTTCTCGTTGCTTCGCGTCGTCCTCGTCGCTTCACCTCGTCCTCGTCGCTTCGCCTCGTCCTCGTCGCTGGCATGTTCGTCTCGTAGCCGTGGATCGTCTTGTGGCGCGAATCGGAGCTTATGTGCGCCTCTCCCGGATGCTTTGAAGTGCCGTGCGTAGCGACGGGTTCGGCGCGTACGGAAAGCGCATCGTACTCGTTCGGCCGGACGGAGCAGCATTTTTCCTTCCGTGCGACTCGATTCGGCGTTTCCGGATTCGCCTCGGTCGGGGAACAGCACCTGGTTTGGGTGAGTACGGCTCGGCCGGATTCTTTGCTGTTGTGCGCATCGTACTTACTCGTTCGGTGTGCTGTACGGATCGGCCGGGAAACAGGCTTTCGCATGGCTTTTTTTCCGACCGAATGCTATTGGGTGCGCCTCCGACCGAGATCGGAATCGGCCCCTCTGTATCTGATTTCCTCCCTGCATTTGGACATTTCCGTTTGCTCAATCTGGATTAAGTCTACACACCCTCGTCCAATGCCCAATTTTATTACAAAGGTGACAAGGGGTTGTTTTCTTCAGCATTGCAACATCTACACCAGAATTTGGATAAACTGGAACACCAGTACTTCTACCCTGTGAAACATCAAATCCTCCTTGAACATTTTGAGTTTGCATTCCAACACCTTGCATTCCACTTTGATTTCCTGCAAACGACTGATTCTGAAAACCTTTCTGAGCAAAGTTTGCCTGGGCCAACATGAATTTCTCCTTAAGCTTTTTCTGCTTAATTTCTTGTTCATCACTGCAATTCTTTGCATACTCAAATTCTCATCCAACGATTTTGTCTGCCAACAAATCACACTCTGTTGTATGTGGGTACTGATCTCTGGTCAGAACACAATAACAAACTGAGACATTTGATTTGGGATGTTCCCTTCCAATGTGTTGTTGAAGCACCTGAAGCAACTGCTCATAGTACTCATGCACTATTTATTTTGGTTCTTGAGTGGTGTTTTTAATCATCACTCAATCAATATGCTTTGGTAGAACCTTGTCTATTAGAAATTCAATCAGAACTTCGTAATTTTCCATGATTACAGGAGATGGTGCATTAGTGTGAGTATTTCTTATTGGCTCTGTGTGAGGCCATTGTACAGCCCACAAATCATTTGGCACTACAATGTCAAAGAATGTATTCAAATGAATCCACAGCACTTTTGAAATCTTAACAAAACTGTCAACTTGTGTGTACCACTGTACAGGCTTGTCCCTCAATTTTGGAAAGTTATTTGTAAATGCTGCAAGATCTCCCCTGTGTCAGATGACGTGGACTTACCTCTAAGTCCATGACATGGCACCGCAGAGATGATATGGACCTACCTAAGATCTTCTATGTGCCCGTGTCAATGATGTGGATCAATACGGTGAGCCCTTCTTCCTACTCACAAGAGAAACTGCAAGGAAGTCAGATGGGGCTGAAGGAGGAGATCCTGTTGTGTAGATTAATGTGTAGGTGCGGTTCCCTCTTTTTGGCATTGTTGTACCTTAGGAAACACAACAGAACGTTCATGAAATCCTGACCTATCTTTGATAGTTGTCTACTCCCCCCTCCTGATCCTGTATGTGTAAACAGTGTATCAAGGTAAGTACCTGCAAACATCTAGATCTGTCTCCAGAGTCATGAGCTCAGAAAGATAGTGATGCATTTCACTGGGGGCTTTGGATCTCTTTTTAATTCATGTGGTTATACAATATTCTAAAGAAGGGAAATAGAAATATGTTACATTCACAACATAATACATATACTTCCCAACACCCCAATACAAATCGAGAGTGCTTTACATACAAGCAAGCAATCACCTAATGTTTCTTGTATTATCTTTTCACTATGATCTTCTTACTCTGCTCTTCAATGAACCTTATCCTTTGTATTTTACATATGAAGCAGACTGTAAGCACTGTTAGTGGTTAGGAATGTGTTAGTCTTAAATAGCAATGTTAGTTTTTCAGATTGTTCACAAGGCTTTTCAAAGTACACATTACAAGATTCCCACACCGACTGGTGTTTAGCTGCTTGTGTTGCTCTAGCGGTGCTGTCTTTACATGAACATGCGCTGAGCGCAATACCTGAGCTCACTTTGCTGTCTGTTTTATTTTGCAGGTATATTTATGAGGTTGTGGCAGGAGGCACTGTTCAGGCTTGGTAATGCGAGGAATGGTGTCCAGATATCAGATAGGCTGTGTCCGGATTCCAACGTGGATCTTCTCGCATTTGAGGCTTGTAGGCAACACAAGTGTGAGTGGACGGGGCACGGTTTAAACAGACTGCTATGCCCGAGACTGCACCCAGCCACACCCAACAAGGCTGCCGAGAACGCCGAGATCTTTCAGGATCTCGGCAGTCTCTGAACAGAAAGTGGCAGTTAGAACAACAACACCCAGTGCTCGGCAAACAAGTAAGGTAAGGCAAAATAAAAAAACATAAAACAGAATAAGAGTGTCTCCATACTGCGCTCTGGAGCAAATCTCACAGTTATTAACAGTTCTGAGAACACGGTGCTCTGGAACATTATGCATAACAGTAACAGAGCAGGGCAGAGAACATGGTGCTCAGGGGCATATTTGTATAAATTAGCAAGTAACAGGTTTTTACAAGGCATTAGAGGGCATACAATACTGAGGAGAATATTACCACACTACACTGTGCATACCTATTAGAGCATCAGCATGCTATGGGCTTGGTCATAGCATGGATGCCTTCTGTGGGCATGGGCATGGTTGTGGTATGGATGTATTCTGTGTGGCATGGATGCATTCTGTGTGGCATGGATGCATTCTGTGGCCATGGTCCGGACATGACATCCTGCTCCATGGTACATGAACATAAGCCCCTCCTGCTATTTCTCTCAATGGATAAGCTGAAGCTTCTCCTTCAGCTGGGGGTACTGTTGGTGATTTTTTATTTGTTTCATCTCTCTCCGGCTGTTTCTTTTTCTTTTCATTTTTCTTTTCCCCTTTGCTCTCTAATTTATCAAATTCTCTCCATTTATGTACGCATTTTACTAATTCAGTAATGTGTAACCGCATTCCTGAAGAACGCTTTTCTCAATAGATTCATCATCCAATTGCACCCTAAAACATTTCTGAAACGGAACAGTTTTTGAAACACTGTCCCCATATTTTCTGGCTAGTTCTGTCAATTTACCATGAGTAACTACTGTGGGCCCGATTCTGATGCGGGTTGGAAAAGCTTCCCGACCGAGGGCCTGATTCTGATGCAGTTAGGAAGGCCTCCTAACGGCATTTGCTCCTTCCAAATCGGATCGGGAACGTGTCTTCCCGACCGAGGGCCCAATTCTGATGCGGTTAGGAACAAATGTTCCCATTGAAGTCAATGGGAGTTCAACCAAATCGTATCTGGAAGCATCCGGATTCATCCTACTCCGCCGGTCGGACTTTCCCGATCCGAGTGGGTCGGACACCATTTCCCAACCGATTCGGTCGGGAAGCTTTTCCAACCCGCATCAGAATCGGCCCCTAAGTGTCTGGTAATTTCTTTACACAAATATATCAACTCCTTTTCTTGGTACTAGTTCACATGCTCAAGGTCTAAATATCCCCTGATCATTTTTTCTAATTCTATTTTTAATCTTGGGAGATGTAATGGTCTCTCATTCTTTGTCTGCTGTGTAGTGAGAACCTGATTCTCTGGGGCCGATTCCGATCTCGGCCGGTATGGCACCGAATCGGATTCGGCTTAACCGGATCCGATTCGGACCCCTCTTTCCCGACCGATTCGTACGTGCGTCCGGGCGAGCGAGTACAATGCGAGCGCACGCGAAATCGCCGACCGACTCGTTCACGGGTCCGAACCGCTCCGACCGACTCACACGGACACGACTCGCACCGCGCAATGGAGACGTTCCCCGGCCGGGCAAGTACGATGCGCGCCTCGAGCAGTCCGACCGACTCGCGCCGTCCGGCTCCAAAGGGCAGTCGGAGCCGGACTTTGGGGGTCCGTGTCGGACCCCCCTGTACACGTAGCCATGCGAGTCGCACACAGGGGGGACCCATGGGTCCCCCCTACCTGTGCATGTATGGCGCGATTCGCATCGACGCGTACCCGCTGTAGGGGGCGCCCTTGTTCGCCTCGCACCCATTGAGTCAATGGGAGCCCGTGTACGCGTTGTACGACCGGCTCCCATTGACTTCAATGGGAGTCCGCCCGAATCGAGTCCGATTGCATGCGTACGCATCGTACTCGTTCGGTCGGGCTGCTAGAGTCCGATTCGGTCGGAATTCTCTCCGGGTACGGCTCGGTCGGAGTGATTTCCGGCCTGAATCGGAATCGGCCCCTTAGTCTTTTTGTTCTCAGCCATTTCTTTAAACCATGGGGGAAAATCCCATCCTCAAATAGTGTAGTCTCACCCTGAGTTAGTGGTGTTGCAAAGACAATCCCCCTCCCTCCTCTCAATGACCGAACTGTTTGCGGTGGTGTCCAAGCAACAATCAGTGAATTCTGTGATGTTGGGATAAACCATGTCACAGGTGCTCCTCCAAGAGCTCCTAGAGTTACTGTATTTGGAAAAATATTAACCAGAGTAGTCATTGTGCAATTCTCTAATGGTTGTGCTATCACAACCCTACTAACGGGCTGCAGATGCAGTTACAACTGAAGCAGTAACACCTGGAGGCATCACTTTAGGAGCATTCTAAATTTGTGTAGTCGCAACATTTGATATAACAGGGTGCACAACTGGCTGTGTCATCTGTAATGGTCTTTCAATCTGAATTGTATTTCTGTTAACAGGGGCTGTAGTCACTGTTACATTAGATGTTGAAGTACCTTCGGCATTTGTTACAAGGGCCACATAAGGTGGGGGGCGTGCGGCTAACAATGCTTTTTCCCATAAATCACTCTCAGAATCAGATTTTTTTGCAGCTCCCTCATCATCTTTTCCTGGTGTCTTATTCTTTTTCGGCTTCTTAGGCATGTCAGTAGTAATGGCTGGATACAGACTAGTACTTTCGACTATAGCTTTTCTCCATCTCTGTTGTGGTGTGCAGACAAAATATCGAGTTGGAAATTTCGAACTACAGGAATACCGAGTCCTAAATATCGTCAGTGAGAAATATCGACAGCAAGAATATCGTGGTCAAGAATATCGATTTGAAGGTAAGAAATATCGTTTTTAAAAATATAGAAATCAATAATATCATTTGCAAAAATATAGGGGCCCATTACGATGGCGGGCGGAAGCACAACCGCCGTGCTGGCGGATGCATAAACCACCAGTTACCGCCGGCACGCAGCAGTCCACACGCCCGCCCAATTACGATGCGAAAAGCAGGCCAAACACCGCCGGCAAGCCAGCAACACCGTCCGCCATCAAAGTGCGCCCGTACACGTAGCGGCGCAGCCCAACTGACACACACCGTCCGACGAAACACGTCCCGCCCGGCGTATAAATTACGATGCCGCAAACAAACGGCTCCCACGGCTAAGAGACACCGCACGTGAAAGAGAGGCGGTAACACGGACGCAGAGCACGGACAACGAAGAAGCGGCACCCCGGGCATGAATCCAGCACTGCAGGCCCTTCCCATGCTTCTGCTGATGCACCACCAAGGACGCAACGTACCGCGGAGACGCAGGTAGGCACACACACAACAAGTGCACGCAAACAGCGCACACAGTGCAAGGGCGGAAAAAGCGGAAAACCCCCACCAGCGCGTGTACACAACACATCCACCATCGCATCCACATATGACACACAGGCCAAATCCTAACATCGCGGAACACATGTGTACACACCACCTGGGACTAGGAACCAACCACCCCGTCACGGCCCCAAAGCGCCGATGACGCCGCCACACATGCGCACAACGCAGAGGCCAACCGCAGCGCCATGCATGCATCGCACACAGACACAGGGACACAACCAAGCAGCACACACACCAGCCCCACCCCGAACGCACATGACACGTGACAGGCCTGCCACAGACATGTCCCCAATGCCCAATTCACGGACAACACCCAACGCCACACAACCGACGCACACATGTCAGTGAAGTCACGCAACAGCAGGACACACCCCAGTGTAACAAACATGGCGTAGCACACAGCGGCGGCAACACCAACTAGGAGAAGCAGGGCCCCTTCGGGAAGAGGAACGCCAGTACCACACTGAAAAACCCATACCACCCTGCACATATGAACAAGACATATGAAACGGAACACCAAAGAGCCCGGGGACCGACAACAGGTGGCCCAAGAATAACATCCACACACAAGGCCCAACGCAGAGCGGAAAGGCAGCCTGCCGCCCACACAAGGGAGAGCAGACAGCACTGAATGACCTTCCATTCCAACTCCGAAACCACAGCCCTACGACAGAAGCCGGTGAATACAGCCATTGTCCAAGAATAGACCAACACAGGCATGCCGAGGAGACCGACCACAGGGCAGATAGCACATATCACAGAAGCACACAACGGACGGGGAAGAAAGAAGAAAACACTCCCCCATGTCGGCCACATGCAAGTTAATTGGAAGGAGTCACACAGCACTGACCTTGAACTGTCTGAGAAGCATGTGGGAAGAGGGCCCGTGTCCTCCAAACAAGCCAACAGAACACAAGTCCTGTCTCCCTACGACTACACAGAGCTCACAGCAACCCCGGAGCGTGCACATTGCAGACTGCACACACAGCCGGAGCACGCCATCTCAACGAACCGCTGCGAAATGGCAACCGCAACACACCTACCCAACTACGCCGAACAGCTCAAGCTGTACAAAACCAACACGATACATACATTGGGATGCGATCTCCTGTCCCTGCTGAACGTAAGTTACCGACTGACTTACCGCATCACATTGTTCAGCTGCGTCATGCCCGTCTTCTACTGTCGGAGGTGTCCCTACCAGCATCCCGTCGAGATATGCCTCTCCAACCCGGCATGTCTGAAGGCGGACCTGCTACCACTACTCCTCCCTCTGGACGCACACGACAGGGCCTGCTCTGCCTATGGGGGCATGGCGTATGTGGCCAACATCGCACCCGCACTGAAATGGGACCACTGTGCCTCCACACGACGGATCATCGAGAACAGCTACATCGAATGTCACCCAGCATGCCCCATCATGGTCCTCCAAGGGACAACTTACGAACAACACCTTGAGAGCCACCATCCGCTTCATTGGCTGGCAAACATGTACACCACCAATGACATGGAAGCCCTGCTGGACGGCATCGCATACCTGACAACCTGTAAATACGTCGGACCACAACGCAGGTTCCCCGAGTGACCTATGAAGTCCAACCCCGCACCCATGCTCAGCTTCCGCACGGACTGGCCAGTCACCACCACAACAGCCATACCAAACGACCGGCAACTGTAACCACACCATCAACGACATCGCCATGACATCGGATATGACCGGGACATGCACACTGTTCCCCATCACATCCAGGAACACCGCATGCATCGTGGGAGGCAGTGGCATGGGCTCTGTGTATCGCACCCACATGGACGGAACTGCACGAACAACCAGGACACGACATGGATCCAGCGCACATGGACACACACACCGCTCAGTGGACATGAATAGGTCGCCTGGAGTCTGTGGGTGCTGCACCCCTCCCACCCCCGTCCCGGGAATCCCATACCAGGACCTTTACATGGACGACAAGTGCATACAACAACAACACGACCCCAGTGACTGTGACATGTCCAGTAACCACCACAGTGCAACAACAAGTGGCACGCCGCTGCATGCACGCAAGCACATGCCCTGATGTCATCTCACATGCACGCGTGCATGAGGAACAACCGCAGCAAACCTGTCACATGGAACTGAGATGGACTGTGCCCATGATGCCGAGCGGTCTGGTAGGCTACATGTATACCGTCTGTGTCAAAGTCTGCAGCTCCGCAGCTATACGTAAATGTACATTAGCACAGCCTTGGCCAAGCAGATGTAACTCTGAAGCCCACATCCCACATGCAACAGCCAATCACATGTAACCCCACACCCTATCCCATTTGTAATCATGCTCAGTATATCCTCAACATGTATTCCGCTGCCAGTAGTGTCCACTATACTGCATCACAGAGGACAGAAGACTCAATATAATGATTGAAACCAAAACTGTCTCCGCTGACTCATTTCACAAGTACGAATGAGAGAGGATGAGAGTATGTGAAGTACACGGCAGTCGTGACATGACCATGTAGTCCACTGGTATTGGATGTCAACGCAAATGAGTAGCACTACTGTGGAAGACACACATGTGTCGTGTGAAGTCGTATGGACGCAGTGCTCAGGTGGGTGGGTGCGACGGGTAGATGCGCACATGCCAAGTTGGAGCACGCCGTGTTGGGAGGGGTCATGAACAGTACACCACCGCTTCCCTGGGCATTGTGAGAGGACACCTGTCGGGGGAGTGAACACGTGTGTGCACAGCAGCCGGGCACACGTACAAAGCGGTACCAGGCGCACCTCAGCCCACCCTCTGTGGACAAGCTGGATCCTGTTGTGCGCCCGCCATGCCCCTTGACAAGGCACACACAGCCCCAGTCGACCAGGTGTAACCCCAACATAGTCAATCCGCACAGGCGATACAGGGCACGGGATGGCAGTGGAGCATGGTGTGTGAGAGGTCTCCTCGCGCTCCTCCTGGTCATATCACGCAGGCAATAGAACCTCAACGTCCAGCATGGCAAAAGTCAAATGGAAGTGTAGGGGGGACGCACCACAGCACGAGCAGCACTGACGTCACGGGAGGTGGCTCGCACCATCCCATCCATTGCCCATCATACCAACCACGCCACATGCCATTGCGACTAAGTGCAAGCGCGTGCGCCACCACCCCTGAGCCCTCCCCAGAGAGGCCAAAGAGTGAATGTGTGGGCCATCAGCCACAGACGGACGCGGCCTGGCCGCAAGGGCAGCCACAGCCACTGGGTGTCGCAGGTGGCGGATCCGGAAGGCGAAGACTGTGATGCATAGTCCATGCAGGCCGGGTCTCCATTTGGGGCACCACGCAGGTGGACGGCGTCCCGCCACACATCATACCCTGAGACAGCCCACTCGTGCAACTGGACCCACACATACACTCCTTGCCCTCTCTGGTGCGAGCTTGGGGCTGCCTGTGCAAGCGCTAGCCTCGCAGGTGAGCATGCATATTGGGGGGCGAGGGGAGGACATGAGGGCTGGGCGAAGATGACTGTATCACTGTCAGTTAGTACAAGGGATGACCCAGATGTGGAAAGGAAGAGACGTGTCCCGTGTGTACTGCAACTAGTCGCCAATCCAACTACCCCTCCATGTCCGGAATGTAAGCCCGCACCTAGGCCCGCCCATCCGCCACATCGAACATACCACCAGCACGACAACCGTCCCATTCGAAACACTGACTGGGGGTGGCGACCAGTGAACAATCATGTGTAGCCTACCCACGCGTACATGTGGGCCCTCCATGATCCATGTCACCTGCGGCAAAGACATGACATGCGCAATGAGGGAAGTGAGGAGAGCTGTCCGCCCCACGCGCAGAAGGTGCATCAGCTCCACAGACCCAGCAGCGAGTCCAGCAGGGGTCACATGTGCAGGGGCAGCTGTGCCTGGTGTGAAGGCACATGCATATAGACAGCACATCGACCAATGTGTAGTCTGCCCACATCCACAGTCCATCATCATGCGGACATAGGAATTGAACACAGGGCAACACATCTTAGTTGGTGCACCCACCGTGACCAACAATGCGCAATCATCGACGTACCCGCCCTGTGCATGGCCCCCCACCCAACGGAGGCACATCCAGTGCCACCATCCCACACACACAAGCCTTCCACGGAACATGCTGTGTCCAATGCTCAGTACAGAGTCAGCGCCCATCTGGTGGATCCTGAACAGGAGACACATGCACACACATGCCAGCTCCCACTATGTACGTCTGCCACCTGGCACGTGCAATGTAACCTCTCACCTGTGACGTGTGACTGCAAGCACACAGCCGTCTTGGCATGGGGCTGTCAATGTGGACACCAGTCAATGTTTCGGGAGCTGTGATCCGTACAGTGCTGTACATAGGGTGCAGTGCTGACACCTACTACTGTCTCATATCCCCTCGTGCCACAGGTCCCACTTGTATTGGCCGCTCAGCCCGTGCCCACATCGTCGTCGTCGTGTGCCATACTCATCCAGCCTCGGAAGCAGTTCCATGCTCAGCAGACACTCATGTTGCCGTGGCGTTGCCGCTTGACGAATATGCAGTCAGTCCCCATCAGCACGCCCCGCAAGTCATTGGGGCCTAGATCCCCATGTGCATGCACATGGCAGTGGTATGTCTCACTTGCCATTGCCATTGTTGGGAGACCTGTGTAAGTGTATTGTGGCCGTGCCGTCCCAGCTTGACAGCTGGGCTGTGGCTCATGTGCTTGCTCAGTCATGTCAGTGATGTGTATGCGAAATTGCTATGTGCCGTGTTGCTTTGACATGTGTCCTCTGCCATTTAACCCAGGCGGAGACCGAACATTGACCGCCCATACCAATTGCTGGCGGACATGGACGATACAGAGGTTATCAGGAAGTTTCGGCTGGACAGGCCAACCCTGCATCGACTGTGTGCCATGTTAGAGCCCCATCTCCGTCCCCGCAGGGTGTATCCGACTGCTGTCACCCCCACGGCTAAGGTGATGGCCGCCATGCATTTCTTCGCCACTGGGTCATTCCAGCACACAGTGGGCAGTGGAGGAGGGATGTCCCAGCCCATGTTCAGCAAGGTGCTGAGGGATGTACTGGCAGCCATGATGCTGTGCCGAAACAGGTACATCAGATTCCCCAGGGCTCGTGAATTGGCGGCAGTGAAGGGTGCATTCTATGCCCTTGGCAGAATCCCACACGTCGTGGGAGCCATTGACTGCACACATGTTGGCCTTGTTCCACCACAGGCCACTGAGCACCTGTACCGCAACAGGAAGCACACGCACTCCCTGAATGTGCAAGTGGTGTGCCTTGCGGACATGGTAATCACCCACGTGTGTGCCAAGTTTCCAGGCTCGGCACATGACGCACACATAATGCGCAACAGCATCTTGCCACGACTGATGGCCAATATGCAACAGGATCGTGCCTGTATTGTCGGTGAGTATGTGGAGTGGTGTAGCGTGCTGGTTGTGCGATGCTGTCCCCTGTCCAGTTGGAATAGCAACGGTTCTCTGTGTCCCTCACACCCAGGTGACTCTGCGTATCCGAATGGGGCATGGCTGCTCAGTCCATTGAGGAATCCTCGCACCCCAGCAGACGATCGATACAATGAGGCACATGGGAGGACCAGACGTGTGGTCGAGCGTACCTTTGGCCTCCTCAAGTCCAGGTTCAGGTGCCTGGACCGCACCGAGGGTGCACTGGCGTACTCCCCACAGAAGGTGTGCCAGATAGTGGTGGCGTGCTGCATGCTGCACAATCTGGCCATTCGGAAGCAGATCCCCCTCATTGTGGATGACGGAGATCAACCAGGGCCCCAGCCCGCAGACCAGGACAGCTCGAGTGAGGTGGACAGCGGAGAGGAGGAAGCTGGGAATGTGCGCCAGCAGCTCATCGCCCGCTACTTCACTTGACGGTGAGTGTCCATGTACGACGGATGATGTGTCTGTATCTGTGCAGGTGTGTGTGTGCTGTGTCAGGGTGGCCGTATGTTCACTGCGTGCAGTGTGTCAACGCTCCATGGCCAGGGTAGTATGCCACTGTTGGTGACTGTGGCATTGTGCCCTATTGCTCTGTGCGATGTGTGTACATTGCTTGTAGTTGTTGACATGTACTGTGTGATGGGTGTGTGACACACTCATTGAATGTGCTCCTGTTCTGTCTCCCACCCCTAGGTCCCTACAGGCCCTCCGGATTCCATTGCCATGCCACGCATCAGGTGCCTTTCCGCCCAAGGTGGCCGTTGTATTCCGTACAAATAAAACACAGGGCACAAACAGCAGTTAGTGAAAAAGGTGCATTTATTCCAAACTGTGACATGTGATTGTGTGTAAGGTGATGACAAAAGTGGTGCGTGCAGTGACAATGAGCTGTCGGTCATGGCTGCATGAAGCTCAGGGTGTACCCACTGGTTCTATGTCCATAGTCCAACACACACATGCCATCCAGCTGGCTGTGTGGAGTGGGATCGTAGAGCAAGTCAATGCAGTGGCTGGTCAAGGAAGGCTGGCGGAAGGCTGGCTGGCTGCCTCACTTGCGACTGGAGCGTGCGAAGTCCTCCCGGGAGATCTGTTTCCTCTTCGGACGGCCCCTTCCACGTTTGGGAGGGGGTGTGTGGTGGCGACCTGCTGGTGGTGGGTGAGGTGTGCTCACTGGCTGTGGACGCAGGGAAGTGGACACTGCTGCCCGACCCTGCGCCCTAGCAGGTGGTGGCGGAGGTGGTGTTGCTGGCCTTGCCTGTGACCCCACCGCCACCACCAGCTGGCCCATGAGGTCCACGAGTTGGTCCATACGGGACACGAATTGGCCCATATGGGCGTCCATGGACCTCAGCACCCCCAGCACCTCCCGCGTGTCTGTAGCAGACCTGACCCATTGTTCTTGGGCCTCCTCATAGGCCCCAAGGACTCTGGCCATTTGAGGCAGGGCATGGCTCCCAGGGAGGCTGGCGTTTCCCTGACCCTGCTCCTCCTACCAGTCCTGCTGCCACCGGCCCTGCCCACTAGCCACATTGCACACCACGGTCCTCGCTGTGGCTCCCAGGGTGGATCCAGTCGGCCGGGCCACCACCTGCGCTGGGGCTGGTGCCAGCGAAGACGTGGTGGTGGTGGTGGCGGTGGTGGTCGGTGCGGCGATGGTGGCGGTTGCGGCAGTGGTAGTGGCCGCAATGACCGTGGGTGTGGCCGCAACGACAGTGGCAGCAGGGGGCTGGGACTGTTCAGCATCCCTGGATGATGGGTTGGTGGGTAGGAGGGGTCCTGGGGAGCGGCTGGGCCCTGCCACACCAGATGGGCCTGCTTGGTGGTCCGTGTCCGAAGAGGAGGACAGATCCTCCAGATCCGTGTGTCCTCGTTGGGGGCTTGTGGGCTGGCTGTGCTGGCTGCTGTCTCCATCCCCAGCATCCGGCAGTTCGTCACCTGTGGAGAGAATGAGATTTGTAATTGTGTTGCACCTGGCGAAGTATGTATTTGTCGTCTGACATTGGCAGTTCGTGCAATCTCGTACATGGGTTTCCCGGAGGCGAGTGTGTGGCTGTGGCATCTGTAGTTGTGTGTGCTAGGCAATGGGACTGTGTGCTGTGCACATGTGGCATGGGACGGATTGGCCATGCCGATGGGTGTGTTGCTGTGCCCCTACTCATTGTGACTCTGGTGTATGCGGGCTCCTGGCCCATCCTGGGTCTGGTTTGTACTTTGCTTTTGGGGTTCATATGGAACGCTTAGGAACGCATATGGCAACATGGGGGCCATGCCCCAGATTCGCATTTGGGAGGGGATATGCTTTTGGGGTTCAAATGGAACGCTTAGGAACGCATATGGCAACATGGGGGCCATGCCCCAGATTCGCATTTGGGAGGGGATATGCTTTTGGGGTTCAAATGGAACGCTTAGGAACGCATATGGCAACATGGGGGCCATGCCCCAGATTCGCATTTGGGAGGGGATATGCTTTTGGGGTTCAAATGGAACGCTTAGGAACGCATATGGCAACATGGGGGCCATGCCCCAGATTCGCATTTGGGAGGGAATATGCTTTTGGGGTACATGCTGTGAGCCATGGGTGCCGAACGTGACATGTGTTGTGGCAGCATGACAGTGCATGGTTTGAGGTGTGTGCATGCTTGACATGGCCTGCATATTTGCTGTCTGTTGTGATTACTGGACATGGCATTGGACGCATCGTTATGAGTGAGTGATAGTTGTGTGCCAGCCAACGTATTGCAGTTGTACCATCTCCTTGGTGTGCGTGCTGCCCTGTGCCATGTGCATCACTGCAGTGCTCGGGGGGTGTGGCCCATGTTGTGTGTTGTTGCTCACAGTGTGTCATGCGCTTAATTGACTTCTGGCACATGGTTGGTCATGGGCATGTGTCTTAGCGTGACTGCTGTATGTGTGGCAGCTGTGCGGATGACATGCCTTTCATGAGACTGGGGCTGACGGATGGGATGGATGGTATGTTGTATGTGCATGGTGTGTCTGTGAGTTTGATGGGTTCAGTGGTGTTCGTGTGCATTTCTGTTGTTCCGCTCTGTTGCGTCTAGTGTTGTTTGTCTTACATAGGCGTAGTTGTGGGGTGTGTGGTTGACAGGCAGTAGGGGCTACATGGACAGGACTTCAATGGTGTTTCGGTTGTGTGTGATGAGTTGCACAGTGGCTGCCGTGTGGGACTATATTCAGTGTGGCTTGTGCATGCAGACGTGGGTCCTTGGGTGTTGCTATGTCTGTGATGGGTCATGTGGGGTGTGAGTCTGTTGTTCATGTCCGTGTGCACATTGTTCACTTGTTTGTGACGGTGGGCGGTGCTGCGTGTTCGTCTGCTACGTGACATGTCCCATGTGTTGGTCGTGTTATGGTCCTCATGCCTCCAGTAATCCAGCCCTGTCCAGTTTCCCACCTGCAAGTTGTTCGTGCGTGCACTGTACTGGATGCCACATGGCTCTAAGCGGGGGTGCTCCATGTTGCAGGTCTGTGGGGGTGGGGGGGTGTTGTGGGTCGTGGGGGTGGCTGGACACCCACTGACACCGATTGCTGTGGACCGTGATGTCTGCCTTTCGGCTGTCGTTGTGCACTGCGGTGGCTGACACGTGGCTGTGGGGTGTGGGGGATGCTCCTCCTTGCTGTGCTGTGGGACTGGGGCCTGGTGTGTGTTGTACTTGGGCTGTCCACCGTCCCACCCACTGCACTTTGTGTTCCTGCCACTTACCTGTTACTTGTCGGTTAGTGCAGCTGTGGCGGACACATGGGTGTGGTGGGTGCTCGTTGTGGCGCTTCTGGCATATTTGGGGACCTGTTGGTGGTTACGTGGCTGGCTTAGTGTACACATGTCCCCACGCATCTTACAGTTGTTCGGTTTGGGCTGTGTGTGGTAGTGTCTGTTGCATGTGTGTGTGATGTGTTGTGTATTGTGTGCTGGACATGGGGGTGTTTGTCCCTGGGAGCTGTGGCATGGTGGTAGTGCATGTGAGTACATAGCGGTGTGCTGGTATACATTAGTTTGTACTTACCAGCCTCCACTCCCCCTGCTAATCCGGCGAGGATCTCCGGATGGATTACGACTCGCACCTTCTCCTCCCACGCTTTGAAGGTCTTAAAGAGCGCGGGATTCCCTCCGCCAGTGACGGCAGCCAGCTCTCTGTTTTTGCCCTCCTTCTTCTTGACCAGGCTCTTTACGTCATTCCAACGTTTGTTAATTTCGACTCTGTTCCTGGGCAGGGTCCCGACTGCATTGACCTGGTCTACGATCCGGTTCCACATTCTGTTTCTGGTGGCTAGTGGTGTGTGCTGGACCATGTTCCCATAGATTTGTGGGTACACCTTGATGATCTCGTCGACCATGACCGTCAGCTCCATGGGCGTGAACTTGGGCATTCTTTGTGGTGCCATGGTGTTTGTGGTGCTGGTGCGGTGTGTGTTGTGTAATGTGCAGGGGTTTGTGGTGCCGGGGTTTGGTGGTGGTGGTGGTGGTGGTGGTGGTGGTGGTGTTTGGTGGTGGTGGTGGTGGTGGTGGTGGTGGTGGTGGTGGTAGTGATGTGTGCGTTTCTGTGGTGTGCTACTGTCCTTGCTGTGTCACTGTGTCCTCTCCTCTCCTCTCTGGTTTGCAATGTAGCAAGGGGTTGTGGTCTGTGGGAGTGCTGCTTTTGTACTCACCTATGTGGGTGTGTCCTCATGGTCTGTTGTTTTCAGGTGTGTTGTGTCTGGGGTTCTGGCCTTTGTATTTTTTGTTTGTCCGGGGGGTGTTTTCGGGATGTGTACTGTGCTTGTGTATTTGTGCGTGCCTTGCTGTGTGGACTTGTTGGCCATGTTGTGTGCTATTGGTTTTGTGTGCGGATGGTTTCTGTGCAGGTACGTTGGCGCCATGGCTTCTGCCGTGTCGATTCTCATCGGCGTTGTTTGCGCTGGCGGGCAGTTTATTTGTGGTTTTCCGCGCTCATGGCGGTGCGATCGTAATTTCACGTGCGGTGTGTCGGCCGTGTGGGCGGGCGGTTTTGTGTTGTCGTGCGTGTTTCCGTCCGTGGCGGGCGGTTTGACTCCGACTCGGACGATGGCGGGCGGTATTTTGTGTGATTTTTCCGCCGATGGCGGTTTTCGGTTTGTGTAATTGTAATGGCGTGGTCGGTGTTCAGGCGGTGTGTGCGGGCGGATTTTTGCCGCTTCCATGCCTGGCGGATTTATTTACGCCGGGTATCGTGATGGGCCCCATAGTTGTTTAAAATATAGATTTTTTTAACTAGAGTTATGTATTTTAGTATATATTTTAAATGTATGTGATGTATTTTTTTGTATAAGTATTGTTTATGTTTCTAATATATGTGTTACATTTTTAGTAGTTATCAATTTTATTTTAATAAAATTTCGCATTTTTTACTTCCGTAGCGGGTTGTGGGTTTATAGGGGAATAGGGTGGGAAGTAATTTAATTATAATAAATTAATGATATTTTTTTATTTATTAATATTTATTTAATTAAGATTTTATAGTGTTAATTGTTGGAAGGATTTTTTTTTTAATGAATTATTAATTTGTTGTTCATTCATATTAATTAATTGAAAATTAAATATTGAAATTATGTATTTAATTTTAGGTGCAGGTTGTGGGGTTTATAGGGGTAAAGGGTGGGAAGTGATTTATTTTTAATTAATTAATAATTAGTTGTTAATTATTAATAATTAATTAATTGAAAATTAAATATTGAAATTGTGTAATTAATTTTAGGTGCGGGTTGTGGGGTTTATAGGGGTAAAGGGTGGGAAGTAATGTATTTTTAATAATTAATAATTAGTTGTTAATTAATATGATTTCATTAATTGAAAATTAAATATGGGAATTGTGTAATTAAATTTAGGTGTGGGTTGTGGAGTTTATAGCGGTAAAGGGTAGGAAGTTAATTCATTTTTATGTGTTTTAAATTGTTTTTTAATTAATAATATGTATTTAATTGATAATTAATTATGGAAGCATATTTTATGTTTAATTTAGATGTGGGTTGTGAATTGTGTGGTGTCCTAGGGTAGGATGTAAATAAAATAAATGTATGTAATAATGTTTTTGTTTATAAATAATTTCTAACTAAAAATATTTGTTTGTTTAAAAAGATTTTTATATTTTACTTAATATAATATTTGTAGGTATTTGTGATATGTATTTAACAATATAATATGTTTTTATTTTTTTAATTTATAATATTAAATATATTTGTATTTTAATTTTTACCATATTTATATATATATTTTTAATTTATTTTGTTTTTCAAATATTTTTTGTTGTTGTTGATATTTTGTTTGTTTTTAATTTTGAATTGACTGTAGTGGGAATAGTACATTTTATCCCTTCACAATCCAACACTTTCCCTACTGTTACACTCACTGTAGTGGGAACAGTAATTTTTACCCGTACGCTATCCAACACGTTCCCTACTGTTACACTCACTGGAGTGGGAATAGTAATTTTGACCTCTCTGCTACCCAACACTTTCCCTAATGTTGCACTGACTGGAGTGGGAAAAGTAATTTTTACCTCTCCGCTATCCAAAACTTTCCCTATTGTTGCACTGACTGGAGTGGGAATAGTCATTTTTACCCCTCCGCTATCCAACACTTTCCCTACTGTTACATTGACTGGAGTGAGAATCGTAATTTTTACCCCTCTGCTATCCAACACTTTCTCTAATGTTGCATTGGCTGGAGTGGGAAATTTAAGTTTAAATATTTTTAAATTTAAGATCCAACTTAATGATCAAGTGGAATTTTTCATTGCTATTTTGAAATAATAATTTACAAAGTTGGCCTGTGATGTAGTTTTTTTGTATAAGTATTGTTTATGTTTTTTAATATATGTGTTCCATTTTTAGTAGTTATCAATTTTATTTTAATTAAATTTTGCGTTTTGTAGTTCCGTAGCGGATTGTGGGTTTACAGGGGAATAGGGTGGTAAATAATTTAATTATAATAAATTAATGATATTATGTATTTATTAATATTTATTTAATTGCAATTGTATAGTTTTAGTTGTGGGAAATAAATTAATTTTTAATGAATTATTAATTTGTTGTTAATTAATTTTAATTAATTGATTGAAAATTAAATTTGGTAATTGTGTATTTAACGTTAGGTGCGGGTTGTGGGGTTTATAGGGGTCAAGGGTGGGAATGTATTTATTTTTAATTAATTAATAAATAGTTGTTAATTAATATTAATTAATTGAAAATTAAATACTGAAATTGTGTAATTAATTTTAGGTGTGGGTTGTGGGGTTTATAGGGGTAAAGGGTGGGAAGTAATTTATTTTTAATTAATAATTAGTTAATTAATATGATTTCATTAATTGAAAATTAAATATGGAAATTGTGTAATTAATTTTAGGTGTGGGTTATGGGGTTTATAGGGGTAAAGGGTGGGAAGTTAATTCATTTTTATGTGTTTAGTTTGTTTTTTAATTAATAATATTTATTTAAATGATAATTAATTATGTTAATTATGGAAGTATATTTTATGTTTAATTTAGATGTGGGTTCTGAATTGTGTGGTGTCCTAGGGTGGGATGTAAATAAAATAAATGTATGTAATAATGTTTTTGTTCATAAATAATTTCTAACTAAAAGTATTTGTTTGTTTGAAAAATATTTTTATATTGTACTTAATATAATATTTGTAGGTATTTGTGATATGTATTTAACATCATAAAATGTTTTTATTTTTGAAAATTTATAATATTAAATATATTTGCATTTTTACATTTTTTTAACATATTTATATATTTTTTTATTTTATTTAGTTTTTCAAATATTTTTTGTTGTTGATAATTTGTTTGATTCTAATTTTGAATTGACTGTAGTGGGAATAGTAAATTTTATCCCTCCACAATCCAACACTTTCCCTACTGTTACACTCACTGTAGTGGGAATAGTAATTTTTACCAGTCCGCTATCCAACACTTTCCCTACTGTTACACTCACTGGAGTGGGAATAGTAATTTTTACCTCTCTGCTATCCAACACTTTCCCTACTGTTTCACTCATTGGAGTTGGAAAAGTAATTTTTACCCCTCCGCTATCCAACACTTTCCCTACTGTTACACTCACTTGAGAGGGAACAGTAATTTTACCTTTCTGCTATCCAACACTTTCCCTACTGTTGCACTGACTGGAGTGGCAATAGTAATTTTTACCCCTCCGCTATCCAACACTTTCCCTACTGTTGCTCTGACTGGAGTGGGAATAGTAATTTTTACCCCTCCGCTACCCAACACTTTCCCTACTGTTTCACTCATTGGAGTTGGAAAAGTAATTTTTACCCCTCCGCTATCCAACACTTTCCCTACTGTTACACTCACTTGAGAGGGAACAGTAATTTTTACCTCTCTGCTATCCAACACTTTCCATACTGTTGCACTGACTGGAGTGGGAATAGTAATTTTTACCAGTCCGCTATCCAACACTTTCCCTACTGTTACACTCACTGGAGTGGGAATAGTAATTTTTACCTCTCTGCTATCCAACACTTTCCCTACTGTTTCACTCATTGGAGTTGGAAAAGTAATTTTTACCCCTCCGCTATCCAACACTTTCCCTACTGTTACACTCACTTGAGAGGGAACAGTAATTTTTACCTTTCTGCTATCCAACACTTTCCCTACTGTTGCACTGACTGGAGTGGCAATAGTAATTTTTACCCCTCCGCTATCCAACACTTTCCCTACTGTTGCTCTGACTGGAGTGGGAATAGTAATTTTTACCCCTCCGCTACCCAACACTTTCCCTACTGTTTCACTCATTGGAGTTGGAAAAGTAATTTTTACCCCTCCGCTATCCAACACTTTCCCTACTGTTACACTCACTTGAGAGGGAACAGTAATTTTTACCTCTCTGCTATCCAACACTTTCCATACTGTTGCACTGACTGGAGTGGGAATAGTAATTTTTACCCCTCCGCTACCCAACACTTTCCCTACTGTTGTACTCACTGGAGTGAGAATAGCAATTTTTACCCCTCCGCTATCTAACACTTTCCCTAATGTTGCATTGACTGGAGTGGGAAATTCAAGTTTAAATATTTTTAAATAGTTTAATGTTTTAATTAATAATAGAATGTTTTTTAACATAAATTTTATGTTATTGGTATATGTATATATATGTATTTATTTGTTACATTTTTATATATTTTTAAAATTATAAAATAAAAGTAAATTAATAGTTTATTAATTGTTTTACAGTAAGTATATATAATAATTATTATGTATGTGTGTTTAACTTTTTTAGGTTAAGTTCATTTGTTATTTTTGTTAAAATGTATATTAAATATATATATTTTTTTTAAATTAAGTTTATTATATAATATATTTAATATTTATTCTTTTATTATATATATACATATATATATTTATATAAAAAATATATATATTTACATCTATATTTATGTAATCAATATTTTTTAAAAATATTTTTGTTCTTACCTTTATAAATATAGAATGTCCATATTTATGACATCTATATTTATGACTCGATATTGTGGTATGGGGATGTTTTGGGTGTCAATGTTTTGTCAGTGAATCCTCTGTTGTTGCTCATTCCATTGAGAATCTGCATAATTATGCAGTGCTTTTCTAGTTTTATTCTGGTATTTCTCTTTCTCTTTAGCATGTTCTATATTCACCAAAATGTTTAATGCTTGATATTGTGTGGGTCTAGGTGGTGGCTTCATCTCATATAACATTTCTCTCAACCTTTCACTTACTGTGAGTTCAAATGTACTATATCTTGGAAAGCTCAAAGGTACTGCCTTTTTGGTGATCTTGCACCAATGACGAAGCCCCAAATATGTATGTAACCCCACATTCGTTGTCATATAATGTGCAGGTGTACCTTTGGGAGGTGCCGCTTCACCTTACTGTACCAGATTTTTCACATCTCCTCTCACAAAACTCTTAAAACCTTTAAAACATTTCTTGATTTCAGATTATTGAACAATTTACAACGTAGTTCAACCTCACAGATGTTTTGATTCTATTCTCTAACCATCAGAATTCTTTTCTCCAATCCCATAAAAGCTTTAATACTTGAAGACTTGCTAACCAATCTTAATGTGGCACTTACACAACAGTTGACCTATAACAGTGCAGCACTCTGTGTCATCATCAACCAATAACAGCGCGACTGTACACCAACCAACTAATCGCAGCGCAGAACACTATGACGCATAATTTCACTCCTTGCAGCGGCTCACTCTCCTTTCCAATTTCTCTCATTCACACAATGTCTACAACTTCAAGCAACAGAAATAAACAATCTTTGTCTGCTCCACTAAAGAAAAACAAAAAGTAATTCAACAATCAGAATATTAAGGTTTTTACACCCTCCAACTTTTTACACAAAAAATATTTCACACACACAAATGAAATCTCGACTAGCAGGAAATCACCATAATTAATGTAGCTTCACCTTTTATACAATTTGGTTTTGCCAACATCAATCAATTTTCATACATTCAAAACAGTTCATTATAATCCCTATCTCAATTGTGTAGTTGACAGTACCTCACAACCTACACTATAAATCTCTAGCAGACAAGAAAAACCATAAAGTGTATTCTACACTTATCTCAATATCTTGGGATCCTAGGCTATGTCGAGCCCGATATCCTCTTCAACTTCTTCACAATAAGCACATAAACATCAATAATTCATCCAACTACAACACGCGACAATATTAACAACAATTACAACTGCAAAGCATAACCCTATTAATGCTCACACTTCCACTACAACAACTGGCTTTGAAGCTACACCTTGCCAGTTTTCAGATTCTGGGCTTTGGGCTATGGGATTCAGGTATTACTCTAATTCGGGGTAATTATTTATAGCTCTTCTTTTTATAATGTAAACTGTCCTCCTGCTGCCAAATGTGCAGGAGCAGGAATCAGTTCATAAATTAAAATATTATGGTGTACCATTTAACGTGCTAATTTCTGCTCTGTTTAATATTCAGCTTCTGGTCGATTAAATCTTTGCCATTGTTTTAGAGAAGAAAAAAACAATGCATCATAAAAATTATCATCACAATCGTTAGACAAATTTTAGTCAATAAAGAGAGTTGGTATATGCTTAAAGGATTTTATTAATCAAATTGTTCAGTAGATAATCTTTATTGCAAATCACAAGTTAAATTCAGATTAATCTCAATAGTCAATGTATCACCGAAATATAATATCAATATTGGTTAATCAAATCATGTAATAAATGCATTAAAGAACATTCCAAAATGGAAAGAATCCACATTATAAGAATTGGGGAAAATTGAATTAGTCAGAACCCATGAAAAGCTCTAGTCCAAGAGAGTTGGAGAAAAGCATAAAGCTTAAGCATTTAAATTATTCAAGTAGATCAAACATCAAAGCAGAGAACTTCACATAAAGAGAGGTTCAGGAAGCTCAGTAATGTCTCAAAGCAATGTGACATAAAGTCTGGGTCTGGGTAAAAATGGCATGGAAAGTGGGCAAAAAGAAATGGAAAAAAGGTTCTGAGCCTACTCTAGGAACATGCACTATTATAGACTTCACATTTCGAGAAACTTTTGCAATATGTTGCTTTTCTCATCTCCCTCAGCCAATCAGCGTCCAATGGTTTGCTGGGAGCAGGATTACTGCTCATCTTCTCACACAAATGCAATAGCCCACAGACAGCAATGTTAAGTTTGCAACTAAATTATAACAACTATGGGGCTGATTACGATGGCGGTGAAACCGCCACTGGCAGCCTGCCGGTGGCGGTTCCACCGCCATCGCCAAGCACTTCTCCGCCCGCCATATTATGATGGCAGGCAGTGTGCTGGTGGACGCAAAGTCTGCCCGCCACGGGTCTGCCACAGACAATCGTTCCGATTGCCTGGCGGACCCGGCCAGCATGCATAGAATGGTGGCGGTGCCTAGCAGGCACCGTCCACCAAATTACGATGCTGCTTAAAGCCAGCCTTTCCATGGCGGTGAAACCGCCATGGAAAGGCTGGTGGGTATTGGATTTGGGGGCCTGTTGTGGGCCCCCCCTGTGCAGGGGCACTTTCTTGTAGCACTTGGGGGCACCTATGGTGCCCCCCACATTTCTCTGCACCACGTAGTGAAAGGAAATGTAAACTGTGCATCTTTAACATTGCGGCGGGTGCTGCTTGCGGTGGGTGCTGCAGCTAGCAGCACCCGCCTCAATGTTAAAGATAGTAGATGCGACCGCCACGGTGGCGTGGCATCGTAATACCCCCGGTGGGACACCCGCCTTGTAGGCGGGCGGTCCTACTCCCCGACACGATGGCGGACGCATCGTAATCACCCCCGATGTGCTCACATGGTGTTCGCCTCATTCGGGCTTCATTTCCCACATATAAACTACGTCTTTAATATTCGAATATCTAGTTTTTAAACAATTATCTATGTAGAAGTCGAAACATCTGTATTAATGAAAAAGAAAGCATTTTGTAGAATCACCACTGATGGAAAATAAGCAAGTAGGTTAGAATGTCAAATTCACGTTTAAATTTCTCTGCATTTCAATTAATTAGCTCTTCATTACCCCATTAAATGATAAAAATGAGTAAAGTCTAAATGGAGGTCTTTGTATAAGTAGGCACAGTCTGCGAAAATACTTGAAACTATATAAGCAACTTATTAATTATTATGAAAAACAGGTTCATGGAGAGTCCAAGAACCAAATTCCTTATGCGTATTTAGCATTTTCTATTCAAGCTGTTTTTTTTTTCAAGCAGCATTGTTTTAGTCATTTTGAGGTCTACTATGAGTAAATTGGACAGCTTACAGTTTTATGCATTCTAGGCACATTATTTGCATTGAAGCTTTCACATTAATTCTGCACATTTAATTAAAAGCAGCATTATTTTCTAGTTAATTTTAAAATCTCTTTTACATACTGATAAACTCATCTCACCTAGTGATGAACTCAACTCCGTGTCCTCTCAGTATCAATTGACTGAGAAATTTGTTTCTCTTCTGGGTATGATAGATTACTTCAAGTGAAAGGCATTGAAAAGATTGATAGTGAACAGCGAGACGTTTTTCTGCAACAGATTGTATTCTTGTAGGTAACTGCTATTCCACCATCTCGTTATCCTTCACAGGCCCCCCGTTTTATTAGGGTGACATATAAAAAACCCAGACCAAAACAAAGGAGCATGACCAAATGAAGAAGGTTCCAAAGACCTCTCCTCAGGGCCATGGTCCTTCTATTCTATGAGGAATTGAAGTTAACCTCTGCAAAAAAAAGGATCGAATATCTCTTCAACTTCATTTTATAGGTTTTCATTCACAGCTATTCAGGGAGGGATGGGTAAAGTAAGTAAAGGAATTGAGGGACATTATCGAAGAAAAAAAGCGTGAAATACAGGATGTATATGCTAATGAGCAGGTAACTGAAAACGAACATCCATATGGTTTATAACAACTTCAGTCTTGAAAAGGCCAACTCAGGGGGTGATTAGGATGGCGGGCAGATTGCCATCGCCGGCCAGGCCGACATCGCCACCCGATTTACACCCGCCATATTATAATGGCGGGGGTATCGCGGCGGACGCAAAGTGCGTCCGCTGATTTTCCGCCGGTCGGCAATCGTTCCGATTGCCAGCCGGGCGGAGCTGGGGCATAATATGGTGGCGGTGCCTACCAGGCACCGCCATCCATATTAGGATGTGTGCGGAAACTGGCCTTTCCATGGCGCCATTGAAAGGCTGGCGGGGATTCGCTTTAGGGGCCCGTTGCGGGCCCCCGGGGGTGGGGGGGCTGCACTTGGGGGGTACCTATGGTACCCCCCTACATTTCCATGCACAAGGTGGCAGGCACCGCGTGGTGCCTACCACGTTGTGCATGGCAATGCACAACATGGCATTTCAACATTGCGGCGGGTGCGGCAGCCAGCAGCACCCGCCGCAATGTTAAAATCCCAGATGCGACCGCCGCGGTGGCGGTCGCATCATGATTGGGGTGGCGGGACCGCCGCATGGCAGGCGGGCGGTCCCGTTACCGCTAGGGTGGCAGGCGGACTTAAGTCCGCCCGCCATCCTAATCACCCCCAAAGTGAGGTTTAAACTTGGTGCAGGTCCCAGGTAAGTGTAAGCATTTTGTCGTTAACCACACCTTATCCCCACTTGTACGGTTTGGAGCAGGTGTTCTGTGGGCATCAGCTGGTCTTTTTTGAACCACTTTAGCAACCATTAGATTGGATAAAACATTTATGTGTATGGTTTGTAAGGTTTGACATATTGGACGATCAGAAGGATCCTAACTGTGAGGAAGAGTAATGCGCAGCATACATGGATGAATTTCATATGAGCAAATAAAGGGGGAAGATCTGAGAGGGCTGTGCAAATAAATATTATATAGGAACTCAGCAAAATACACTGAGTGATAGTGCACCCAATATTTAGGATGTTGAGTTAGAAAACATTGTAGATATTATTCAATACTTTGGTTTACTCTCTCAGTCTAGTTATCTAACTGAGGATGGTAAGAGCTGGATTTTCTACACTGACTGCCCAGAATTTGTAACAGTGAAGACCAGAACTAAATTGAGTCTGTCTATCTGTGATGATAGATGTTGGTAAAACATGCTATCTGACAAACTCTTTCATAAAGATATCTGTATCTTTTGTGGCTATAGGTAAGCTAGTAAAAGGCATGAAATGTCTTAATTTGGTAAATGAGCCAAATGTGACCAAAATGGCAGTACAAAATTCAGATTTTGGTAAGTCTACAATGAAACCCACGAATGCTCTAGACCATGGATTACTTAGAATGGACAAGGATCGTCATTGGTAAGAGTGAGGTGATTTTGCTTGCAGACCCACTATACAGGTTTTTTTCGGGATGCACAATGTATTGTCAAAGCAAAGACAAACAAAACAATCCCAGTAGCGGTATAGTAATATATGTGGTGAAGGAATTGCACTATCGACGTGATCATTATATCTCGAAAAGGCATCCGCTTTTTTCCTGGATGATAATATATCTAAGCATGAAAACGGAAAAGGAAAATCATCCATCATGTATGTCAATGGTTCTCACATCTCATGGCTTTAAACATTTTCATGATCAGTCCAGACTGTAAATTCATGTTTTCTCCTTCAATGCAGTGTCACCAGTGAGCAAAAGCATCCTTGACAACTAGTAAATCTCGATCACAGCTAATATATTGTTGCTAAAGAGTATGAGTTTGAGAGTTGAAAACAACTGGATGAAGGGCTTTAGAATTAGGATGTCATTGTGGGAATATTGCTCCTATTCTGTAGCAGTACAGCAAAAGGTTGTGATATGGAGTCCAGGACTAGTGTGCTACTTGCCAAAAAGCTCATCTACACCTTGTCAGGGATAGTGAGCGTTGTGTAAATGCCAATGCAATGCCAAAAAATTGCAATCTAAATCTAGAACTGGGGATGTGAGTTGGGTTATGAAAGTGTGGAAAACATTTTCTCTCTATCAGTTACATTTTGACTCAACGCTTTCCAAAAGCAATATGGCTCCAAAGGAAGTCTAGTAAAACTGAGGCCAGCAGCCAACTGGCTGCTTGGACAGAGGTGCGCACTACGTGAATGATATACATATATTTAACAAAATCGCAATCAAATGATTTCACAATTCTCACATGTTTTTAATACAAAACTTGAATAATTTCAATCAACAGCAGTAAAGCGTTAACATCAATGAGTGCATATTGCTCAAATGAGTGTCAACCTTGATAATCGGAAAAATAACAGCATATTCATGTCATTGCAACAAACTAAATCAAACAACAGCCCAATGCATTTCGGGACTATTGTCTCTTCGTCGGGGGCATAGCTGTAAAAACACAAAAAAACATGTTTACATGTACATAAACGTAACGACCACCCAATTCAGATAACATATAGATCCAATTAAACCTTAATAAGCCAAAGACATCTTTAGACATTTTTAAAGTGCCTAGTCAGTGTCAATAATAGTTCACCACATCAATGTTTATGTGTAAATGTGATCTTGCTCTCTAGGACGTAGACCAATACTCACATGACATGAAAGCTAGAAAACCTAGCATTTATTCCAAAAGATCACAACGAACCAGTGTTGCACCAAAGTTGCTGAAAAAATTTAAATAAAACAGATATCTAACTAAAAGCTCAGAGCAACAACTTATCATGCGCCCACCTTTTCTGACAACACCACATACCTGCCAATCTAGTTGAAATCGAAATTCAACTGCCAAGAGAAAATAGTTATGAAAATAAGGAGTCTACCTTTGACAGAATGCACAGAAAGTTCTCCGAACAGAAATGCTGAAATCGAACTCCTATCTCCTGCATAGATGCCAATAACAAGCAACCTTTTCCTGTAATTGAAAAATAAAAGCAGATCAGGATGAAAATATCCCCGTATACTCTGCACACTTCTTTACTGGTATAACATGGAAAAACGGCATGTTGACTCACCGAGATCCAGCTAACTCATGGCTCCGCTGATCCAAACGCGCTCCAAAGTATTCAAAACGCCGACTCCGTGCTCGTTCTCCCCATGGTTATCATGTGGTTCAATCATGTGATCAGCGTGCCTGTACCGCGTATGAATAGAAAATCACGCGCCATTTTGAAGTGATCCTTACTACAATAGAGCAGCTTACACATGAAATTACTGCTAAACTGAAAACGTTGATGCACAATGACAATCACTGGTATGGATACCGTCTAGGATATTGCATGAAGACAATAAATCCAAATCCCAACAACGTACTTCGTAATGTTCCAACACCGGCTTGGTGCTCACCATGTTAATCATGTGACCAAGTCATGTGGTTTGTGTTTCTATGACGCGTACTCAAAACGAGTCCCGTGTTATTTAGAAATGTCCCTAAAGTCAATGCTACCATCTAAGGCCGCTCATGAGTAAATATCAATAAATCAGGTAAAATTACCTGTATAGTAAACAACAATATGATGACCTGATCTAACTTAAACAACTCGTAACCATAATAGTCATCACACTGAATGCTAACCTGCCATCACGAGACCGCCAATACCCAAGGACTAATCAAATGTACCTAAAGACCACAATGAACTTTAAAATACAACCCAACAAAACTTAAAAACCAACAACTACGTAGTGTTGCTTGTTCAAAAAATCATGTGGAAATGTGTCACGTCTGTCTGTCCAGAGTACAGTCCATACCCCATCAAATGATATTGCACATTTAATGATGCATTACATTTCTTTTACCTGCGTAGACTATCAAGGTGAAAGATGTTATGATCTAGATGCCCAACACAGAAATATGGAAAATGTGAGGAATCAACATAGCAATGTGGATCTACACTGACATGTCTTCAAAAGTGTATAATTGATTAAAAAGGTTTATAAGAAACAGCTCATTTCAACCCTATCATTGAGACCCCTTGCTTTCATAGTGTCAAGATGTTTGATCCAATACGTTTCTCGTTGTAACAATCGTTTGTTGATGTCAACTCCAGAACTAAGGCATACTAACTCTATGATCTGAAATTTGAATTGAGCTATGGAATGCCAATGTTCCTCCCAATGTATTGCCAAACAAGAAGTGGTGCTCTTATCACGTATCTACTTTTGTGTTCAGAAATACGAATTTTCAGTTTCCTTTCCGTTTTACCGATATACAGCATTCCATATAGGCATTTAATAGAATAAATAACGCCACTCGAGTTACAGTCCCCATTGTAAAGTAATTTGATATTTCCACCTGTACGTGGATGTGATAAGGTGCATCCTGCAAGGATCATTATTGCAATGAATGCAATTTTGACATTTCCACATTCCTTTGTAAGATGTCAATTTTGATGTGGATTTGGCAGATAACAGTTCTTTAATATTCCTAGATCTCGTGTATGCAAACAACAGGCGTTGGGAAAATAGATCTCAAAAATCCGGTTCCTGTTGAAGAAGTTCCCATCTCTTTGTGATAATATTACGAATGCTTTTGGATGTAGTCGAGAATTTAGATACAAACACCATTCTTTGTGACTCCTTTTTGGGTTTCGTCTGAAGTAAGTGGCCTTGCTCCTGTGCTAGTGCCTTTTGTGTTGCCAGATCCAATATATTCTCAGGATATCCCCTGGATGTAATTTTCTTTCAAATCCTGTATGGTTGTTTCACAAACGCCAGTATCAGAAACAACTCTTTTTACTCTTAAAAACTGTAAGTAGGTTAGGTTTGTTATCAAAGTTTGTGGATGAAAGCTTTGGAATAAAAGTGCACTGTTCCTATCCGTTGGTTTTATATATAGGCTGGTTTGTAGACCGTCGTCCTTAATCTCTATCCAGGAAAGATACTGCTTTTTTGCTTACGGAGTGGGTAAATTGTATCCTTGGAATTCTGGTATTGAGATGTTGAATGTTTTCCTCCAAAACTGTTACTGCGCCAGTCCAAATCAAAAATATGTCATCAATGTAACGACACAAGAAGAGTAGACATTTTGTCCAGTTTGGTTGCTCAAAAATGTATTCCTCTTCAAATTTGGCCATGAAAGTGTTAGCGTATGTTAGAGCTCCTGAAAACCCCATTGACGTTCCGCTTAACTGTAGGTAGAATTTGTTATGCCATTCAAAATAGCTATGATGGAGGCAAAAGTGTACTAATTCAAGGAGAAAGATTTTGTTAGTGCCAATGGAATCTTGTTTGATCAAGCACCACTCTATAGTCTCCATACCTTCAGAATGGGCTATAGACGTGTACAAAGAGACAACATCAATGGTACAGAGTACCCATTCTTTCAGGTCTTTCTCTGCCAATTTTTCAAGTTTTCTTAAAAAGTCCGAGGTTTTCTTGAATATACGTGTGTCATGAGTGGACAAACGGTTGCAAAAAAGAATCAATGAATCTGCCTGCAGGTTCAAACAGCGATCCACATCCCGACACAATAGGTCGGAATGGTGGATCCTGTTTATTTTTATGGATTTTGGGGAGCATATACAATCTAGGCCTGCACGGATATTGTGTATCTCTTTGGGGGATATTCACAAGAACGTGCGCTAAACATCTCCCAAAAATGTTAACGCAACTTTACACATCGCAGTCTATCGTGGGAAAATAGCCCCGTGTTAACCTGGAATTCACAACACGGCGGTACCATGCGATAGTCTTCCGAAACCGCGGCCAATGTCCGCAATACAACCACCGCGACGGCGATAAAAACACAAACCCCAACGCGTAAAAAGATGCAATGGGCCCAAACGAGACAAGAAAACAGTGATAACCGGCAAGAGGCCAGCAATACCCATGCGTAATGCGGGAAAAAGCACAAGAACAGCCCACGGAAAATGCCACCAAAAAGGAAATGAACTGCGGAGTCCCACGGATGCACCCTGACCAACTGCAGAGGACAACATGAACCCCACAATCCCCACGGAGGAACACCCAGGAATCCAGGGCACATGGAAGGGCAATGAGAAGAGGAAGACGGGGTACAGTCTGCAGGAAAACACGATCATCGGCACGGATGAGATAGAACACCACCACCAACTGCACGTCACCTCCAACGTGTCATTGGCAACAAAGAGGCAAAGATGGCACACCATCTCGGACCATGTGAATGCCGTCGCAGCGCCGAGGAGGACAATGGAAGAGGACAAGAGGCGCTGGATTGATGTGAATGGTAAAACCAAGCAGAAACACGCTGCCAACATGAAAGCAGCAACGCACTTCGTAGGAGGGGGGCCAGCAGGATACCAGGAGCTGAATGACATGGGGAAGATGGTGGCCACAGCCATCAGTCTGGAGATGGTGACAGGAGTTGGGGATCCGGACACTGCCCAACATGACCCGACACCACATCAACAGAGCGTACCGACCAGGGAGTGGGGGGAAGGGGGGAACTGGGCACAATGGCGCACATGCACAATTAAGCAGAGCACACTGCACACCAACAATGACTCAGGATCATGTCTCTGATCCCACGGGAACACTTCAGCACACACACAAACACCAAGTAGTCCCGTGTACACCATGTGCCCAAAGGGGCATCCACCCAACACATCAACAATCACACAACCAACACATGCACACGTGCGAAACACAGCAAACATGCATATACGTCAGCCACACTGACAATGCAAGAGACACCACATGATGAGTAGCATGGCTGCAGTCCAATCATCATGACAATGTGCACGGCACGACACTGAGGTGGCTGAGTGCGGACCACAACCGGAAAGGAGCAGGTCACACTCGGACACAACCACCTGCACAAACAACCCCTGACATCAACGACACATCTGTGGACAACCCATGCCCAAGAGTCACAACTCGACAAAGAGCACAAGTTACCCAAGTCTGCAACATCTCAGCACTGTGGAAGCACAGAATTGAAAGGCACACCGCATGAAAGGGATAAGTGGCAGCCATATCAGAGCCGCTGGTGCGCCTCACCCACCGTGCAGCATACGCACATAAGAATAAGTGCACCTCGAGATTGACAACATCCTGGTACAAACAGCAACACCACCACAACAGAACACAGGACACAACTGGTGCCGCATATGTGCACAACATGGCCAATCACATCTGGCACAGCAGGAAACTGTGACATGACAATGTACAAGTACAACCTGTAACCTGCAAATATTTATTATTCACACATGCCGTGCTTGTGGACATTTAGTACTGTCCCATGATTGCCAAGGACGGCCACAATGTGACGTGCTCATGAGAAGAAATTGGCAATGAGGGTGTTCCTATGGGCTAGTCCTGCCACAGCTGCAGTGGCATGTGGGCCACCTGCCCCATTGTACTCATCATCGTCAGGTACCTCTGGAACCGGGATCCATGGTGCATTGGTGCGTACACAGATGTTGTGCAACACACAACATGCAACGATCATCTTGCACGCGATGTCTGGGCTGTACAGGAGCCTTCCACCTGTGACGTCCAGGCACCTGAAACGTGACTTCAACATGCCAAATGTGCGTTCCACGATGCCCCTGGTGCGTATGTGGGCCGCATTGTACTGCCTCTGGGCGGGTGTGTTCGGGTCTCGGAGGGGTGTCATCATCCAAGGGCAGAGTGCATATCCTTGATCACCTGTGACAGTGCAGAGAGATAAGAGTCAATACTTGGTTCAGCATGATGTGTTGGCAGGCCCACTAGTCCAGTGACGCCTGTGCTGGCTGTGTGTAGGGTGTGTGTAGGCCAGCCCTCAGGGAGTAGCTGGTGCTGGCAATAACTTCAACAGTCATCAGGCACTCAGGAATGCAATGTACGAACAGCAAGGGAGCATTAATTGAGTTGCACAGAGTTAGTGGCCCCGGATGCACAGCGGCCGCCACGGGCCTACCGCCACGGGACGCTGACTTGCGGGACACTGGGGTAGGGTAATGAGGGCAGGGCAGGGATGACAACCCCCAGGCCACAGGCTCAGACACCAACAATGTTCGGCCGGAGGCTGACGGCGTCTCACGGCGCACAGGGTAAGTGGCACTAGGTCAGTCCTTGCGAATGGTTGACCTCCTCCGTAACGGTGATCCGTGATTCCACCGGACTGAAACGCATCTGTCTCTCACTCCACTCCCTGCATCCACTGGCATAAACTCTGCAATTGATTAATGAGGACTCAGTACTAGATGTGGGACATACTGGACTGCAGTGTAGGCCGGCTGCAGCGGTGGGGTATGTCAACGAATGTGGACTCCTGGGGGCCTGTGTCACGGAGGACAGCGATGGTCTGAGGAGGCTGCCAAGCTCGCGGGCATGGGTCTTGGAGCAAGCACCGGCACGTGGTGGGCCCTCTTTGACACACAACGGTGTCGGCAGGTGAGCAGTGCGGCCTTGGAGCGCTGGGGCAGGCAAGCCGGGTCTGGGTATCAGCGGCCTGGGGTGCAGCAGGCGCACAGGCTCGCAGGCCCCGCTGCTCATGGCGTCGGCCTCATGGCGGGCTGAGAGGCGCCGCCCTGGCAGTGACGTTGGCCATTCCGGGAGTGCACCACGCTCAGCGCAACGGTGTTTTCATCCACACCCCTGCGCAGGCCTGGCCTAAGCCGGGCCAACCCACTACGCTCAAGCACACAGGGGTGGACGCAGCGAGCGACATTTCCGCAATCTACCCCACAGCCTGAGGTGACATGGTTGCATCCACTGTTCACTACTCCCCAGACACCAGCAGTTAATGTCTGCATGGACATATCTGTGGTTAGCATACCCGGGTCTGTCCAGCACATTCACGCCACACTGGTCGTTGTGTACATTCCCATTCATGGGTCACTTGCGTCCTTCGCACATGCCTGCTTTCCACCTCTCCACACGTTCAGCTGTTGTGTGGCTGTGGTGCCATGATATAGCTGGCTTGTGTACATGGGAAGCCCAGTATCCCAATGGAGTTGTGTTGTCGTGTCTGGTAGGTGGGCATGTTGACTGACATGTTGTATGTGGTTTGGTCACGTGTGCATTCCCACAGTTGTGCGTTGTGTGATGGTGGGTTTGAGGTGTGTGGTGTGTTGATTTGGTACTTACCAACGAGCAGTCCAGTTCCATAGATGCCATCCTGGAAGCGCTGGTTGATGATGGACTGTCGGAAGATGTAGGAATCGTGCACTCTGCCTGGGTAGTTTGCGACGACATTGGTGAACATTCCCCGGTGGTCCACTATTGCCTGCACATTGATGGAATGCGTGTGCTTTCTGTTGCGGTAGATGTGTGCAGTGTCCGCAGGGGGCACAAGTGGGACATGTGTGCAGTCAATGGCCCCCAGCACGTGTGGGAAGCTAGCAATGGCGTAGAAGCCTTGCTTGGTCTCCAGCTGTTCCTGCACAGTGTTGGGGAAGGGAAGGTACTGGGGTATGAAGCTGATGATGGCATCCAGGACAGGTGTGAGGAACTTGGATAGGGCTGGCTGTGAGACTCCTCCGACTCTGGCCGTTGTTGGTTGGAAGGTACCAGAGGCCAACGTGTGCAGCACAGCCAGCAGCTTTGTCTGCGGAGGGATGTTGGTTGTCCGCTGTGTTGGGACCGTCAGCCTGGGGCCAATGTGGGTCATGATACGGAGGATGGTTGTCCTTTTGAGCCTGTAGTGGGCAATGACTTCCTCGGGCATTAGGTTTGTGAGACTAGTGCGTTTTCGGTAGGTCCGCTGTCTTACTCTGCGCTGCCTCTGTGGTGGTCCGGGGGGGGTGCCAGTCCCGGTCCTGGGGGTGGTGGCGGTGGGTGTTGTGGCCCTATTGGGGCCCCAAGCTGCATGATGAGTAGCTCCATGGTGTCGGTTGTTCTTCGGGTGTGGCTGTGTGCGGGCTCCGTTGCTTACTGCAGGTAGTCGTCCTGCTTATCACCAGCAAGAGGCAGGTGTTAAATGGCTGCTGCTACCGCGGCTTATCGCGTGGTTTTGGTTCGCATCGCAGATCTGGCAGTTCGTTGTGAAAGTGGTGTAGTGGTGTTTTCGTGTGTTTTTGCATGGGAACGCCTACTCTGCATCTCATTAGGGTTAGTTGGTGGTGTCACCCGTGGAGGTAAATTTTGCGGCAGTTATCGCGGGAATACTTGCGTTGTCTGCAGTTTGCACCGCTTGTGAATGGGGCGTTAAATTTATCTCCACTTTTGTTGCGTTAAGGTGGCGATAAATCGGAGATAAGTCCTTGTGAATATCCCCCTTTGTGTTTTCATTAATCCAAGTCTAGCAGTTTATTTATTTGTTACCTGAAGCAGTGTTCCGCGAGAGCAGGGAGATCTGAGTATCACCAGGTTAGATAGCTAGTTAATAGTTCTTTATATTGAAAAAGACTGAAACCGTTGAAATTAATTATATAAAAAAAAACTCACCGACAAACCTCAAAAAGCCAGTCGAGTTTGGTCAGTATACCAATTTCTCCCTGATTGACTGTAAGTGCTGTAGTCATGGCCCAGAAAAGGCTAACAAAAGTAAGAGGTGATCAAGCAGTTGTGCTCCTGAACTGGAAATATGCTAGATATACATGACAGTTGCGTTGATCGAGAGGTACATGCCTGGATGTTTGATGGCAGAGGGGCACATGCGGCGTATTGGAATTAAATATGACCCTCATCTATTAAAAAGAAGCACTATAAAGGAACCAGCCAAATGCCCAAAAATACTTTGAACTCACCAAAAAGAATATTATTTTCGTCAGCCACTGTGAGCCCTTTTCTTGAGTCATTTGAGCCTCTACAGTTACTGGTCAGTATCCTTTCTGGTGAACAACAAACAGAAAACACCCATTCTGCCACAGAGGTTGGATCATGAATTATATAACAACACAAAATACACCTGAGCGTCTCTTATACAATTATTTTTTTTTACAAATATCTTAGGAACAAAAAGCAACCGTCAAATTATTTACTGTATAATGGTGAATATTAATCAAATATAACCAAGCAATAATTCAAAATCTATTTAATAAACATGTGGTGAAGCGAGCAACAAACAGAAATTAATGTAGTTGTTATTCCAAAAACATTATTGCACAAAACAGTATAAATAATTGCACACTAGACAGTCACAGATCACATAAGTAAACTAATTAAAATAGTGCTGGACCTGTTGGCACATCTTTTGAACAAACAAGAAAGTGTTAAAAATGAATCGATTGCCTTGGTCTAATCAATGACAAAATGCAACATTTTTGGTCCAGTTAGTAGTTTAGAGGGACAATCATCAGGACTGAAGTGCTACCTGAAGCGTTTTGTTCCATTCAGATAACTGGATCAGTGTGGTTGACCTTATGCAGGATACTGCAGGCTGTTCTCTGTCCTTTCCCTTGATCTCTGTGCATAGCACCTGGCGAACCTACCACTGTACACCAACAGCAGCCAAGCCTACATCTAGTTGGAAAATCAGGTAGGCATTTGTCACCACTTAGCTGATCACATATTCCACTGGATGAAAGAGAGTTTCTTATGCATGAATGGAGCCAAGATTGAGATTCTAATGTTGAGAGGAGAAGTGGCCAAACCAGGGCTTACAAGCTTAGGAGGGCCTGCATTTATGTTACAGAAAGTACTGAGCCGGGAGTACTTTTTGACTCCAAGTACTCATTCAGCTCTATACAAATCAACACAGTGATTAAGCATATCAATACGCATCTCGCTTTTCTTAGGAAAATTAGTCCAATGTTCCAAATTGATCAAGGAAAAGAATTGGTCAGAGCCTTTGAGATGACATGCATAGTCAGTTGTATTTTTATTTTCACTGGCTCAGAAAGAAGCTCATTTACTGCTGCACAGGCTGCAAACCAAGCTGACTTTGAGCTTTAAGCTTTTTGTCTCAGTCACTTCAAACCTAAAATCGCCTCCTTTGCTTCTAACTAGATGCTAGTTTCAATTAGGCTTAGTGCACTATGCATAATGTTTGTTGCGGTAGAGGGTCCATGACACCTGCATCGGATTACATACTGTTCTTTAACCAGTTTTCACTAACAGCACATCTTTAAAGGAACAGGCCTTCAAATGACCTAAACACAGAAAAAGATTTCTGGGAGTTCTAGATCTCAGCTGGGTGAATACCTTAAGCCTATACTTCAGGGGAGAAAAACACCATTCACGCTTCAGGAAACTCCTGTTTAAAATCGTCTTCGATTGAATTCTTTCATATCAAGGGTCATATTTGAAGAATGTTGCAATTGCCTCTAACTTTTTAGAAAACAGGAGTCTCACATCCCTCATCCTTGCTCTAGCATGCAAAATCTGTTACACTTTAATCGCAGTACAGCTCGTTGTTCAAAAAGAGATATGCAGGTATTTATAAAAACTAATAATAAAACTAAATAAACAAACAGGCGTAAATAATACTAAAGCAGGGTGCTTTTTGATCTCATGCAGAGCGTCCAATTCTTTTCCATCATAAGACGTCCTGGTAACACCCCAAAGATGTGTTACAAATTGCATAAAGTATGTGCAAGGTGTTCTGCATTTTGACCCTATGTCCTGAATTTTACTGTCATTGCCCAGAACTTGCCTCCATGCCACGTGGCCACTCTATGTGCTACAGGTAAGCTTTGACAACCATCCAAGGTGTTCCAAGTACAGATGTCACACTCTATTTAATTTTGAGATTTTTCTGTGCCCAGAAGATAATCCCGTGTCTCCATTGATGATACCATGGCATCCAAAACCTTGAAATCGCGGACAGTCCCCAGGGCCCGGAGGCCTCGCTGGGCCTGCGCCTGGGGCCTGGATTATTAAGAATCCCTACCTGTGTCCTGCGTGTTGGTGTGCTGGGGCAGGACACGACAACTGGCGACGAGGATGGGATTCTTAATACCTTTATTTTGTGTGAGGTATATACATATGTTGTGGAGAGCTCGGCCCTCGCACGTCTGCCCACGATCCCTCTTCTCTGCAGTGTGTCCCCACCCCCTTGACGGGATGTGGTGTCCGGTTCCCTCTTGGTCTTCAGGGTCCATTGTCCATTGCAGGGTCCTAGTGCCCCGCCCTAGGTCACTACAGATGCCTCGCTGGGCCTGCGTCTGGAGCCTGGATGCCTCGCTGGGCCTGCGTCTGGGGCCTGGAGTGGGATGCGGAGGTGCTGTGGAGTCGATGAGCCATGGCGGTAGACATTGAGGCGCGGCGATCGCCCTTACCTGGTGGTGAAGTCTGGCAGGTCGCATGGAGACACGTTGCTGACCTGTGTGAGAAGACCGTCTTGAGCCCCTTGGAGCTGTGAATGGTAGAGGCGCTCCTGCGCACCAACGTAGGGAGGTCTGCATCGCATACTACGATCCACCACTAAGCCGGGGTGCACGGAGGGGATTACCAACGGTGGGCAGCGCCTCTCTGCATCACAGGCTGGATGAAGTTGCGCTGGCTGGACGCTGTGGAGGGTGAGGCCCCTGAGCGGCGCCGAACTTGTGTGGCAGGAGCGCTGCAACTTCACACCTAAGGAGGCCCTTCTGCATCAGCTGCATTAGGAGGTTCCCCAGTGGACTTGGCGGCGACTGCTGTACCCAGGCTTGTGAAATCCCACCTGGCTGAGGCTCCTGCTGACTGAGTCACAGATTTGGAGAGAGTGCAGCTGATTGCGCCACGGTGTCAATGTCCAGGTAAGGAGAAGGTGGGACGTGTAGCTGAGGAGGCCCGGGGGTCGAGACGCCCAGGCTTAGCACCTAGTGTGACACAACCCCAGTGGTGGCTGATCCGCAATGACGGAAGAGCATCACCCCACTGCTTTCAAGCAGTGCAAGAAGAGGAAAAACTATAACATGATGATAACTTTCTGATGTACTCGTGCTATGTTTCCTTTGTGGGCGGGTGGGTGGGTAGGGCTGCTCCACTCATGGAGCAGGGCAGGGGCAGAGTGGTATGCCCACTCAAGTGCGCAATGACTGTTTGGTTGGCCCACTCAGGCCGCCCAAAGCAGTCATGCGCACTTCCCTGTTCGCAATGTAGCCTGCATTACAGCCTGCATGGAGAACATGCCCACCCCTCCAGCCCCTGGCTGATCGCCTTGTCCCAGCGTTACTGAACAATCCCAACGCTGCATTGCAGCATTGTGATTGGCTTAGGGGAGGGAGCCTGGCTGCCTACTTCCTGTTCCTGGAAGCAGACTAAGGAGAGCAGGAGCACAGAAGACACGGGACCCGGCCTCGAGGTAAGATTTCTTTCATTAAAATATTTACAACCCCCGCTCACACACACACCTTGCGTCCCTGCCCCATCCAGTGTCCTTTCTGGCGTTTCCCACCTCTCAGCTGTCCAGTCCCCCCGCATCACTTCTCAATGGAGGCCGTTGTGCGCCCATGCACAGCGGGCGTGCCACTGGTGTGCCAAAGGTATATATGACGTTACAACGCATACCATTACATCGCATTCCATTACAATGCATACTAATACTACGCATATTGCAACAGTAGGGAAAGTGTTGGATAGCGGAGATGAAAAAATTACTATTCCCACTTCAGTGAGTGCAACTCTAAAACTAACCCTTGCACCCGAAAACCCACCCTGAACCCGAAAATTAATCTTTGACCCCCAAAACACACCCTAAACTCATCTCTGACCGCCAAAACACCGCCCCAAATTTCATATCTGACCCCCGAAACCCATACCCACCCTAAAACTTAAAAATCTCCATTACTAACCTCACAATGCATTGGAATGGCATGCGATGTAAAGGCACCTGCTTTGTTGAAGTTGCGTTGTATTACGATGTAATGTCTGCATTGTAATGGACGTCTCCCGTGCCAAAGGCAAGCCATAGACAAGCCCGTATGCGTTCGTCTGCCCCTGGACTGTGCTCAGCACCAAGGACCCGGCCTCTCGGACACTCCACCGCTACGACGCCAGCACCCTCCTCGCCATCAACCCTGGATGCCAAATCGCCTGCCATCTAGCAACACTGTGGAATTCTCTTGAACCCTGCACCTCTCTAAACTACAAATGCACCTTCTGCCACAGCAGCACACCAGTGCCTCGTGCCGCCCAGCAGACCAACAGTGCACCCGACCGGCTCTACTGCATCCTCCTCAACATGCTGTCCCTCCACTAACACGCAACAGAAATCTGGAACCTACTCGATGCCACCTCTTCGGACATCGCCTTCTTCACGGAAACCAGGACCAACCTCTGCTCCGGACTGGACATCGCCATCGCCATCACTGACGGCTACTAAATCACCCCAAGGACCACCCCGACCGTCCAGGAGGAGGCATTGCCATCTCCTACAGAAGCACACTCCGACTGACCACGCACTCTAATGACCCAATGGTGACCATGGAACACCTCAACTTCCAGATCCGGACCAACCCCAACACCATCCTCTGAGGCACCCTCATCTGCAGGCCCCCCCGGGCAATGGACCCCCATTCTCTGATACCATTGTAGACCTCATTGCACCCCAGGCTCTCCCATCTACCGACGACATCCTACTCGGTGAACTCTAGTTCCACCTGGACAACCCCAGTGACCAGTACACCACCCCTTCCTGGGGAAGCTCGCCAACATCAGACTCCAGCAGCTAGTCACCGCACCAAGCCACATAGCAGGACACACGCTCGAGCAGGTCTCCTCCGCCAGCAAGAACTTCAATTACAGCCACACCACTGGACTCTCCTGGACTGACCATCATTGTATACATCACGTCTTCACCATGCCCATCGTACACCACCGCCATCTTCACCCCCCCTCGCAGCTGGATCAAGGCCACCGAAGAACTTCTCGTCAACTCCCTCAGCACCACCACTCCGTCAACGCTTACAGACGATAACACTGCAGCGTGCAACCACCCCGATGGATCTCCAACTGCGCCGACACCCTGGCACCCCTCAAGAATAGACCAGGCAAAATCTAGCACCATGATGCGCCGTATTTGCAAAGTGATGCATGTAGGCATATGCGTGACCTTGTGAAGCCCTGTGCCACATCAGGTATGATGTATGCAGGGTGTGCGTTCCCACGTGACAAGGCCTCATAGGAGTGGCACAGTGAAATCCATCAGATTTCACTGCGACAATTGTAGGACAGCACTGCGTCAGTACCTTACGCCTGCCTGATGGCAGGCGTAAGGGTGACGCAGTGCCACAGGGATAGGCTGGCCCAATGCATTGCTGGAGTTGCGTCATGCTTGGGACACAACTGCAGCAATGCGTGACTTTAGTGCAGACAGATACGTCAGGATTCCAGACGTATCTGTCATTACTTGCAACATGGAGCGCTGTCCAGTGAATACGGCGCATCCATGGTGTCACAAGAAGGGCGTAGTAAAAAGTGTTGCAACGCTGTCTTGTCGCAGCGCTGCAATACTTTTCATGACTGAGGCCCAGGAATGCACACTATCTTATTGATGGTGCGCATTCCTGCCCTGTAGTTTTGTCGCAGGGCAGCGCAGCAACATTGCTTGCAGTGCTGACGAGCACCAAAAACTGCTGAAATGAGGCCCCAAGTGTTAGCTCCATTTTTAAGACCAGCTATTTTCTGGTCTTAAAAAACTGCCTCTAACTGCAGTTAGAGGCATTTTTTTTGGTCTTGCTCCATACAAGGATGTCCTTGTAAATATCGCGAAGTGGGTTAGCGGCCGTTTTTACATGGGAATGCCTCCCTTGCATTTCATTATCGCTAACAGAAGTGGCAATCTTTTCAATGGGCGTTTTTGCCGGAAAACTGCCGCTAACAGAGGTTAGCGACAGCCTGTACATATGTCGATTAAAAAATCGCCGTCGTACCGTCAGAAAAGTGCCGCTAAGGCGGCGTTAACTCCTTGTACATATGCCCCCCTGTGTCTCAGCTGATTGACAAGAGAATTCTGTGTCTCGGATGATGGACGTGTCCATAGGGGAAACAGCGTTTACAACGCTGCCATTACATTGCGTTCCTTTTACAACGCGGTCGTTACAACGACCACGTTGTTAGAAAGCGATGCCTTTACATCGCAAGTCATTAGATCGACTTGCTGTAAGGGGCGCTCTAACCTAAGGAATAGTATAATTTACTATTCCAACACCTTCCCTACTGTTGCGCACGCTGGAGTTGGAATAGTAAATTATACTATTATTAAGTCCAGCGCGCCCCCTACAGAAAGTCGATCTAATGACTTGCGATGTAAAGGTATCGCGTTGTAATCGAACACGGTGTAATAGCATGCGATGTAACATGCTATATTCGTCCATAGATTAGAATCTGTGTGTCAGCTGATTGACAAGAGAATCCTGTGTCTCAGATGATGGACGTGTCCATAGATGAGAATCTGTGTCTCAGCTGATTGACAAGATAATTCTCTGTCTCACTCAGATGATGGACCTGCCCACAGAAGAGAATCCCTGTGTCTCAGCTAAAGAGCTGATCCACAGGAGAGAATGCTGTGTCTCAGTTGATGGGCAAGAGATTCCTGTGTTAGCTGATGGACCAGTCTTCAGAACGGAATCAGGTTTCTAAGCTGATGGACTACCCTGCGAGATGTTTCAAATACAGACTTTCTGCTAAAAAGCACTATGACCGGAGGAAAGGTTTCAAAGGAAATATAAGTCAAATAAGAGCTTAGTTATGTTCTACTAATCAGAGGGCGGCTAATGGTCATGCCTTGGATGACTGGACGCGTAAGCCGCATATGCAAAACTGATGGATTAGATGTAGCAGAAGTAATGTGATTAATGGTCTTGACCAGTTTCCGTCTTGAAGTAGTTTGACCCATGCGTATCTTGAATGTGTGCTTCATGATTGCATGTCCTTAACACTTGGGGGCCTGAGAAGCTTGTGTGACTACTGTACTGTGACGCTGCACACAATTTGTTCACCATTAAAAAGAAATGGTGGAAAATGCTCTGTGACAAAAACTTTTTATTTATGTGAGCTTTAAGCATTTGAACAGACTTGAGTTTTACTGGAAATGCCACTTCATTTTTCATTTTGGCCTTCACAGGTTGAATTTGGACATGTTTTGCAGAAACCGAGAAGAGAAGCAGCAGCAAACAGCTTTACAAAATGCCAGGTTAATGTTTTATACAAAGCTAGTGAGCTGCATTCCAGTTTCTTGTTTAACATATTTTGTGGCGCTCAATTTGCCATAAAACAAACATGTTAATCAAAGAGCTGATTTCAGGCATGGCGGGAAAATGTGAAGTGATATGTTTAGCTCACACAATAGGCCTCGTCTCCAAGATATTTGTAAGTAGGCTACGATTCAAAGAGAGCGCGCAGAAAAGTGTTTATTTAGCTTATTCCCTCAGACAGGGAAGGCTCCAGCCTGGTATTAACACTGAAGGGAAATGGAATGCCTTTACCAAGCCCCAAGCAATGACATCACTCTTCTTTACAATACTGTTAACATGCAATAAAAAAGGAGCCTGGCATCTCTCAATTACAAGCAAAGGTCCAGACCTGGGAATGACTCAAATATGTTACATAGTATGTAAAACGTGCTGAGAAAAAAATATATATATGTATATATATTGTTCATTGAAGAGAGCTCTGCACCTGGAACAACTAGGGCAGGGCCTGCTGGGAATAGACACCACCCAGTCCCTGACTAGAACCTACGCACCTCTTCAGGCACAACAAATGTAAATCAGACAATGCTCCCCCAGAGTGCACAGCCTCCACAGCCACAGAAGAACTCCTTCCTACCTGCTCGCACACCGCCGACCCTCATTACTCCCACAGGGAGAGCACAAGCTGGGGGTACACGCGAGTAATTGAGTCTGCCCACTATTTTCACGGGGTGGATGCCATCCTCCCTGTCAAGAAGTTGGGCCCCAGTGAAGTGGGCTTAACTTGTGCCGGTGTAATTTTCCAAAACCGGGACACATTCAGCAGTGCCTGCGCGTTATCACTTCAAAGCAACAGCTTTTAGGTTTTTAGGTTGCGGCTGGCAGGGGCCCAAAACAAAGGGCAAAGTTAAAGGACCACCAGCCCTCTTTTTTCCAGTATGATCCTGACTAGGAGCTATCTGAGCCTCGCACATAGATGTTAGTGCAATGAAGGAGAAACAATGGAGCTCACTGCTTTTTATCACTTCATCACCTTACAGGTACTTAAGAGCTACAACGATTTGGAGGAAAACCTTTGGAAGTGTTCAACGCCTGCATATGGGAGATATGCATGCACCGAAAGAATGTCAAATGTATCGGTCTGTACCGAGTATTCTTTTATTTCTTTTATAGCGCTAAATATCCCAATGTAGGTTGTCAGAGTGCTTTAGATCATGCGCATAAATTATACATTGATCATACTAGTGTGTAAATCAATGAACAGGAAATGTTACAAAATGCAATAGGGGTTATGAGGTTTAGGAGGCACATATCCTTCATGGCTCACCCGGCTATTTTGAAGGATTACAATTTATGAACTGTAAGTAAAAAAAGGATCTCTGTATTAAAACCAGTAACGCACTTACTTACCTGTCTACATAAAATAAAATTCTGTCTTCTGCATGTTAAAAAAGAACTTTGCAGGACACATATTAACCATCTATTCTACATTGAGTCAAAACTGTGACTAGACAAACACAGATCTCTCCAGTGCATGCATTAACTACCAGAGTTATCTTACCATTATTTTTATTCCATGAGATTTACTAGACACACAAAGATCTCTACAGCAGGTGTGAAACCTCCATAACACATTTTAAAATGCAGCCTTTGCAACCAATTAAGCCAGAACAGATTCACTATCACGTTTCTTCTTGTTGCCAATTGTTTTAAAAAAATAAATGTATTAAGTTGAGGCCTAGATTTGCTAAGATTTTGCATCGCGGTTGCATTACTTTTTGTCACAGCCCGTTGCAAAATCCATTTTGGGATTTACAAAGCCACAAAAATTCCAGATTTGCATGGCTTTGTAAATAAAAAAGTAATGCATTGCAGCGTATATCGTTGCCTTACATTACCATGCGTCAGGCAGGCATTACACGGGTGGGTCATGGGTGTTCCCATGGATCTATCTATGTATTTTGATGCAAACCCCTATTTACAAAGACTCATAAACATGGGGTTGCACCAGAATGTGTACCTAACTGAGGCTGGCGTTACAAGGAGAACTATCTTTATTTCTCCTAGTTATTTCCTCTTTGCTTGTGTGCTGCATTCTACAGGACACATACAAAGAGGAAATAGCCTCAGAGGACAGTTTTTGTGCAAGAAGGTATCCCTTCCTGCACAAAAACAATCCCGACCACAACTCACGCAGTTGTGGGCTATGACACAAGGGTGCCTGCATGGGCACTAAGCAGCTACAAATGCGCTAGCATTAGGTGAGAGCAGAACTGTGCCATATCTTTGAAAATATGGCACTCTTCTGCTCTTTCCCTTTTACGCATTGCAGCACAGCAACTTCAATTGCTTTGTATATCGGGGCCCCAAAGCCAGACTGCTTTTCATGAATTCTCCCCTCATGACTTCTGCCCATTTTCGTTGCCACACCTTGACTCCCAATTTATGGGTTGCTGGTGTAAAGTTTTTCCAATTCCAACACTGCTGTAAGGTACACACATAGGTCAGTAATGATAGCACAGAGTTGGGGCAAAAGTCAAATAATATGCTTCAACCTTTTTCTTACCATCAATTTGAGGGTTAAGTCCTGTTCCCGTGGTGGCTTTTGAGTATAACTTGCTTCAGGTGACAGCTCTTTGCCACCATGTTTTGAATCAGGACCTATTTCATCATCATAAGTTAAATCACGATGACAGCTCTAAGTTTAGTCATTCATGAGAGTTTAAATTAGTTTTAAAGTTTATTTCTCACTAAGAGTTTGGTAAGGTTTTATTCAGATTAGTCAATAAATGTAAGTAAGTTTACAGAAATCTCATAAACATCTGGTTAGAACAAATCATCAAATAATGCATCAAGTGTGTTCCATAAAGGACAAATACCCTATTCTAAGAAGGACAAAAATGTATGGTTAGTAGAACTTATGAAGAGTTCGAATTCAAAGGAAAAAAGTGAGATAAAGAGGGCATAAAGCTCAAAATCCAATTAAAGCAGTCAAATTTACCATTTAGGAGTACTTCATGAAACTCAGTCGAATCGCAATAATTCGAGACAATAAGCATGCAGTTGTAGTAGCAATCTGTCAAAATCGAGCATCAATAATAAGGCAAAAGATTATTACGGCCACATCAAACGCGTTTCAGCTGAAACTCAGTCTTATTCACTGATGGCGAGACGCAGATACTCTTGCATATTTACGTATACACTCTGACTGAAGCAATGCCATAGACACTGTACACAAACTTGCCTTATGTTGGCAACAGCCTACCTCGTTTAAAGTTTTTTTGTTATAGCATGCAATCAATGTCTTTAATGTACAAAGAAGTGGATGTAAAATGGTAATTTATATCTTCATTTCCGTATAAATAAACGAATAAATATATATGCTCCCTTTCTAAGTATATAAATATCAGGGTAAATATACACTCAATCATCTATGTACACATTGTTTATAAAAAAATTCTTTATAAATACGCTCATTGTCTAACAATTGATGATTCATAACTTAAGGTGTTAAAATTACCACCTACCACTTATAATATTTAGTGCTAAAAAACTTCACGGTACGGAGCATGCATAATGAACCTTAATAGTTCCTATAACACTCACATATACTTTCCCTTAAATACCCGACTTCTTTTTAATCACTATTATATTTCTGTGCCAACTATTTAGCCCAAGTGGGCAACAGTTACTGTACTTGAATGATTGCCACCTAGATCTAATACCGTTAGAATAGATTATGCCAACATTACCTTTCAGAACATCACATATAAGGTGCATTGCTATCAACCTTTTTCCCATTTCATCTTTATGTTGGTGCTCAATTTGGTTCTATCTAAAAAACCTTATTAAAATTGTTAAAAAATTAAGTTCTGCCTGTAGCGGGATGGAGGCCCGTTCCCAAAGTGTCAATGCTTCTAATTACTCATATGCCATCATAGATGCACCCTGCCGCTGCAGCGCCAAACCCGTGTGGAGACTGCCCACCCTATTATGACTTTTTAAGTCATTGCCGGGCTTTTCCTTTGGCGTTTCCATAGCGGTGCCTATGAAATAGGCACTGCAGTGGAGACATCAAAGGAAGTGCCAGCACGGCATGGACTGAAAACTCCATGCCATTCTGGCATTTCTGTGCATTCATACAGTGTGCCCCCTGTGTTCATCCACAAGGCATGAGGCACAAGGTCCTCACCACCACTGTTTTCATGGAGGAAAGACCTCCATGAAAACAGTGGTGGTGATGAAAGTTGTAATATGCTTGACGGGACCGCGGCGGTCCCGTCAAGCATATAGGTGCCTCTGGACTGCTGCACCACCGCCAGGAAACGGCGCTTCCCTGGCGGAGTCGACAGTCACAGGGCGACATGACCACTAGGGTTGTAATGGGGCAGTCGCAATACCGCCACCGCTGCACCACCACGAGTCTTGCGGTCCTCAGACGGCCAGACTCGTAATAGGCCCCTTAGTGTTTAGTTCACTAATGTATCTTGACTCCAGTTGCCTTAACCTCCTTTCTCTATCACCTCCTCACATATTTACGGCAACAGCATCCAGTACAAAATAGGTTAGCCCTCTCATCTCACCATTATGGCATTCCTGAAAATGTCTCGCTACCGGGTAGCCCTGATCATGATTTTTTATTGTCCTGAGATGTTGACGGACTCTCTTATGCACTCATAGAATCGTACTACCGATGTATGCCAAATGGCATGGGCACCTCAGGAAATAGCATACTCGGTTTTACAAATATACTGCACTTTGATGAATGTAGTGCGGGTCGTGAGTGGGAGATGCATTGTGTTGTATTTTTCGCATTTTGACATGTTTTACATCTCCCACATTTCTGAAAGCCCTTTTTGATAGACAGCCAAGTTGTTTTCACCTATTTCCTATTCTCTGGGCTGCTGCTCACCAGTTCCTGTCTCATTTATCTAACTCGCCTGAAGGTAATACCCGACCTGAGTCGAGCTATAGTACTCAATATGGGGTAATTCCTGATCAGGTAGCAATATCTATGCATGATGGCTCTTACTACTGCTTCTTGTGTGTTAAAGGTGGTAGTGAACTTAAATTGGAAGTCAAAGCTCTTGTGTTTCACTCTTTCTTTATTTTTAAATAGGACTTATTCTCTGGATTTAGACATAGCTTTCGAGATAGAGGTCTGAATGTAGTCTTCTGTATAGACCCTGGCTCTAAATCTCTTTCTCAGATCATTGACTGCCTTCTCTTCTTCTACTTTACCGCTACAATTCCGTTTGACCCTTAAACATTTCCCATAGAGGATACTCTCAATTAGATTGCGTGGATGGAAACTTGTTGAGTGCAGCAGCGTATTTCCAGCTGTAGGTTTCCTAAAACCTTTCGTTTCTAACAAGTTCCTTTGAACACAGACTGTCAAATCTAGGACATTCACCTCTATACTACTCACTGTACTGGTGAAATGCAAATTAAGGTTGTTAACCTCTATTCTCTGCAGACAAAATCTGGCACTGTCCTCCGTGCCTTTCCATATGATAAAGAGATTATCTATAAAACGACTCCAGTGAATAACATGTTCCTCTTACTATTCTAGGTACTCGGCACCGATCACCTGCTCCTCCCACCAGCCCATATGCAGATTGGCATACCTGGGGGAGAAGATATATCACAATATGTAAATATGATCATAACAAATCTATCTAGAAGTGCTTCACCATTAAAATATTGAGGAAAACATCAAAATAAAATTAATATTAAAATATATAAAAAAAACTAATACAAATACACAAATAAATTCGCTTTTACATACAGCAACACCTGAAAGTCATTATGCAATGCAATTTTATATCTCTTTATTATTTTCCTTATACATGTGTACCCTTTCTATGTAGTTATGTCTATATGCATATATTACTTTACTCCTACTTAAGAAGGAAAGAAAGAAAGAAAGAAAGAAAGTTGGAAAGAAAGAAAGAACGAACGAAAGAAAGAAAGAAAACAACCTCCAACTTCCTCCGATGCACTGCTCTATGTCTCATCCTATACATCTCTCAATATATCCTGGACCTCCACTCTCTGACTTCTTCCAAACATTATTCTACTGCTATCATTTCCCTACAATACTTTCCTTAGTCCACCCTTCTCTATCCCTCCCTGACTCACCCCAAACCTCATTCTACTACTATGACCTTCCATATAACCCTTTCTGGACTCATTCCTCCTCTATCCCTCCTTGACTCACCCCAAATCTCATTTTTGTACTATGAACTCTAAAATAACGCTTCCTAGACTCCTCCTTCCCGTATCCCTCCTTTGATTCATCCCAAATCTCATTTTACTACTATGATCTCCCTAATAACCACTCCTAGACTCTTCCCTCCTCTATCCCTCTTTTGACACATCCCAAACCTCATCTAACTAGTATGATCCCCCAAAATAACACTATCTAGACTCTTCCCTTTTCTGTCCCTCCTTTATCGTATTCAATTAGACTAACAGACTCACAAGTCTACTGCTGAAATTAACAATTTATATTTCCATATACTAATTGACAACTAATCCTTTGGGTTCCGGAGTAGGGTGCTACTAGCTGAAAATCACTTCGACGCCTTGTATGGGGTAGTAAGTGTTATATAAATACAATTACATAAAATTCATACATCACTATGTTAAAAAAACTAGCAATAATGGAAAGGATTATAATGAAAGGTAAGTATATGTGTACTTCACTTACATCAGACAATCATTTTGAATCAACATATATAACAACACATGAAGATTAAACATACCATGAGACACATACTTAAAAAAAAGACAATGACATTTTCCACAAAACTAAAGTTGTATACTTTTTT
>CAWUFW010023399.1:0-76641 GCA_963921515.1 Calotriton arnoldi
TGGCCCCCTTCTTTTACATTATTTGGGGCCCTGAGGACCCCATCCCCCAGGGCCTGCTCTTTTTTTTACATTTAAAAAAAAAACAGGAAGGGGCCGCGCGGCCCCGGGGACCCCATCCCCCGGGGCATGGCCACATTTCTTTTGTTTGTTTTAAATTTTTTAAGGAGGGGGGCTGCATGGCCACCCTCCTTAGGCCTCTATTGGCCCCGGGGACCCCATCCCCGGGGCTGTGCTGCTTTATTTTAAATTTTTTTAATATTGAAGGGGGGCCACGTGGCCCCCCTCCTGGGCGACTTCTGGCCCCGGGGACCCCATCCCCCGGGGCCGGCCCTTTGTGTTGGGGACTGTGGGGGGAGCCCCAATGCCCCCACGGTCCCGCCGGCTGACCGCCTCCTGCGGGAGCCGGCATTGCTTTTGAGCAAGGGGAGCTGCTGACATGCAATCCTGCTTTGCTTCATTGTAGCGAGAGCAGGTTTTCCTGTCTCTCTGTCAGTCAGTCAGTATCTCTCTCAGTCAGTCAGTATCTCTCTCTGTCAGTCAGTCTCTCTCTAAGTCAGTCAGTCTCTCTCTCAGTCAGTCAGACTCTCTCTCAGTCAGTCAGTCTCTCTCTGTGAGTCAGTCTCTCTCTCAGTCAGTCAGTCTCTCTCTGTCAGTCAGTCTCTCTCTCAGTCAGTCAGTCTCTCTCTTTGTCACTCAGTCTCTCTCTCTGTCAGTCAGTCTCTCTCTCTCAGTCAGTCTCTCTTAGTCAGTCAGTCTCTCTCACTCAGTCAGTCTCTCTCAGTCAGTCTCTCTCAGTCAGTCTCTCAGTCAGTCAGTCTCTCTCTCTGTCAGTCAGTCTCTCTCTCTGTCAGTCAGTCTCTCTCTCTCACTCAGTCTCTCTTAGTCAGTCAGTCTCTCTCAGTCAGTCAGTCTCTCTCTTGTACAGTCAGTCTCTCTCACTCAGTCAGTCTCTCTCAGTCAGTCTCTCTCAGTCAGTCAGTCTCTCAGTCAGTCAGTCTCTCTCTCACTCAGTCCGTCTCTCTCACTTAGTCAGTCTCTCTCAGTCAGTCTCAGTCGGTCTCTCTCTCTGTCAGTCAGTCTCTCTCTCAGTCAGTTAGTTTCTCTCTCAGTCAGTCAGTCTCTCTCTCAGTCAGTCAGTCTCTCTCAGTCAGTCTCTCTCTCAGTCAGTCAGTCTCTCTCAGTCAGTCAGTCTCTCTCTCAGTCAGTCAGTCTCTCTCTGTCAGTCAGTCTCTCTCTGTCAGTCAGTCTCTCTCTCAGTCAGTCAGTCTCTCTCTGTCAGTCAGTCTCTCTCTCTCTCTGTCAGTCTCAGTCAGTCAGTCTCTCCCTCAGTCAGTCTCTCTCTCTGTCAGTCAGTCTCTGTCAGTCAGTCTCTCTCTGTCAGTCAGTCTCTCTCTCAGTCAGTCTCTCTCTCTGTCAATCAGTTTCTCTCTCTCTCTGTCAGTCTCTCTCAGTCAGTCAGTCTCTCTCAGTCAGTCAGTCTCTCTCTCCCTGTCAGTCTCTCTCTCTCTCTCTGTCAGTCTCTCTCTCTGTCAGCCAGTCTCTCTCTGTCAGTCAGTCTCTCTCTCTCTCTCAGTCAGCCTCTCTCTATCGGTCAGTCTCTCTCTCTCTCAGTCAGTGTCTCTCTATCAGTCAGTCTCTCTATCAGTCAGTCTCGTCAGTCAGTCATTCTCTCTGTCAGTCAGTCAGTCTCTCTCTCTCTCTCTCTGTCAGTGTCTCTCTGTCAGTCAGTCTCTCTCTCAGTCAGTCAGTCTCTCTGTCAGTCAGTCAGTCACTCTCTCGGTCAGTCAGTCTCTTTCTCTCTGTCAGTCAGTCTCTCTCTGTCAATCAGTCTTTCTCTCAGTCAGTCTCTCTCAGTCAGTCAGTCTCTCTCAGTCAGTCAGTCTCTCTGTCAGTCAGTCTCCCTCTGTCAGTCAGTCTCTCTCTCAGTCAGTCAGTCTCTCTCAGTCAGTCAGACTCTCAGTCAGTCAGTCTCTCTCTCTCTCTGTCAGTCTCTCTCTCTCTGTCAGTCTCTCTCTGTCTGTCAGTCTCTCTCTCTCTGTCAGTCTCTCTCTCTCTGTCAGTCTCTCTCTGTCAGTCTCTCTCTCTCAGTCAGTCTCTCTGTCAGTTAGTCTCTGTCAGTCAATCTCTCTCTCAGTCAGTCAGTCTCTCTGTCAGTCTCTCTCTCTGTCAGTCTCTCTCTCTGTCAGTCTCTCTGTCAGTCAGTCTCTCTCTGGAAGTCTCTCTCTCAGTCTCTCTCTCTGTCAGTCTCTCTCTCTCTCTCTGTCAGTCAGTCTCTCTCAGTCAGTCAGTCTCTCTCTCTCTGTCCGTCAGTCTCTCTCTCAGTCACTCAGTCTCTCTCTCTCAGTCAGTCAGTCTCTCTCTCTCTCTCTCAGTCAGTCTCTCTCTCTCAGTCAGTCAGTCTCTCTCAGTCAGTCTCTCTCTCCTAGTCAGTCAGTCTCTCTCTCTCTGTCAGTCAGTCTCTCTGTCAGTCAGTCTCTCTCTCTGTCAGTCAGTCTCTCTGAGTCAGTCAGTCAGTCAGTCTCTCTCAGTCAGTCAGTCTCTCTCAGTCAGTCAGTCTCTCTCTCAGTCAGTCAGTCTCTCTCTCTCAGTCAGTCTCTCTGTCAGTCAGTCTCTCTATCAGTCAGTCAGTCTCTCTCTCAGTCAGTCGGTCTCTCTCTCAGTCAGTCAGTCTCTCTCTCTGTCAGTCTCAGTCAGTCAGTCTCTCTCTCTGTCAGTCAGTCTCTCTCTCTGTCAGTCTCTCTCAATCAGTCTCTCTCAGTCAGTCTCTCTCAGTCAGTCTCTCTCAGTCAGTCAGTCTCTCTCAGTCAGTCTCTCTCAGTCAGTCTCTCTCTCTCAGTCAGTCAGTCTCTCTCAGTCAGTCTCTCTCTGTCAGTCAGACTCTCTCTCATTCAGTCAGTCTCTCTGTCAGTCAGTCTCTCTCTCTCAGTCTCAGTCAGTCAGTCTCTCAGTCAGTCAGTCTCTCTCAGTCAGTCTCTCTCTCAGTCAGTCTCTCTCTCAGTCAGTCGCTCTCTCAGTCAGTCTCTCTCTCTGTCAGTCAGTATCTCTCTCTCTCAGTCAGTCAGTCTCTCTCAGTCAGTCAGTCAGTCTCTCTGTCAGTCTCTCTGTCAGTCAGTCTCTCTCTCTGTCAGTCAGTCTCTCTCTGTCAGTCAGTCTCTCTCTCAGTCGGTCTCTCTCTCTCTCAGTCAGTCAGTCTCTCTGTCAGTCAGTCTCTCTGTCAGTCAGTCTCTCTCTCTCAGTCAGTCTCTCTCTCTCTCTCTCTCTCAGTCAGTCAGTCTCTCTGTCAGTCAGTCTCTCATTCAGTCAGCTTCTCTCAGTCAGTCAGTATCTCTCTACTTCAGTCAGTCAGTCTCTCTCTGTCTGTCAGTCTCTCTCTGTCAGTCTCTCTCTGTCAGTCAGTCTCTCTCTCAGTCAGTCAGTCTCTCTCTCAGTCAGTCAGTCTCTCTCTCTCAGTCAGTCTCTCTCTCTCTGTCAGTCTCTCTCTTAGTCAGTCAGTCTCTCTGCTAGTCAGTCTCTCTCTGTCGTTCAGTCTCTCTCTCTCAGTCAGTCTCTCTCTCTCAGTCAGTCTCTCTCTCTCTGTCAGTCTCTCTCTCTCTCTGTCAGTCTCTCTCTGTCAGTCAGTCTCTCCCTCAGTCAGTCAGTCTCTCTCTCAGTCAGTCAGTCTCTCTCTCTCTCTACAACATACCTTAGAAACATTGCCAATATCTCTGGCTAAACACTTATAAGGTCCTAACGGCAAGACCTATAGGCGATGCCAATGCTTGTTTTTTATTTTTTCTTCCGGATTCACGCACCCAGCGCGAATTCGGACGTTTCTTAAAATGTTTTTGGGCTGGGGGTCCTTGTGGGACCCCCTGAGCAGGCCTAGGGGGTCAGGGTGTTCCTACCCTGCCCCCTTTTCTTGTTTTTCATCTTTGTTTAACTGTTTTCTTATGACTCTGGTTCAACCTAGTCCCAAGATGGCTGCCAGCATTTCCTGGATGAAGTGCTGACAGCCAATCAGATTTCACGATGACATGTGTGGTTAGGCTCCGCCCAGATATCGATATTTCTTTATCCTTTAATATTTCAAAAACTACTATACGGATTTACACCATTTAACAAAAAGGACTCTTTCTGAACGAAGACCTACCTTTTTGCCAAATTTGGTGTAATTCCCTTCAGCAGTTCGGGCTGTAGCTTTGTCTAAAGTTTCCTATGGAAAATAACATGGGGAAAACGCGTTTTGGGACCCCCTTTTTTCTCGGGCCCCGCTTGGCGAATCACCCCGAAACTTTCAAGACAGGAGCTGACCGGAGCTGATCACTAGTTTTGAAAATTTTGCGAAGATTCATCAACCAGCGCAAAAGTTATTGGGAAAACAAAAAACGCTTTTCCTATGGAAACTAGGTCCTAACTATAACTACCTACTGGCGACCACCAGTAGGTAATATATATATATATATATATGTGATCAAGGCCCTCCGGGGTCGAAACGCGTCATGCTGATGGTGAATTTGGCGATGAAATAAACTAAAGAATCTGCACCTACTCTGTGGTCTGTGCTCCTGTTCCTGGTCCTGTTCCTGTGAGTTCGGGGGAAGGTTGGAGTTTCAAGGATATATATATATAGCTACCATTACCGAACCAATTAAGAGACGGATGCCGACATCAGAGTAAGCTTCGAAATATTTTCTCTTTATTTCATGCTCATTCCAGCTTTGCTTGCTGTCATAATCGTATCTTGCTATCGCGCTGTTGCAACGCGTTCCGGCATTGCTGCCTTGATCACACAACCAATATATCTATATATATGTAGGAGTTCTTGTGAATTGTCTCGAATGACAAGGAAACAATATGCGGCACACCAGAAGACAGCACAATAGTTTATTGTGCACCAAGTCAAGGACGACGCGTTTCGGCGTAAGTCTTTGTCAAGTGATTTCCTGTACATCGATCACCTTTAGAAATAGACTCAAAAGTTCATAGACATAGAAGATTTTTCTTCGGTTTCTAGCTGTGCAAGTTGTTGAACCATAACATATTTCATCATACAATTGTGGCTGAGATTTCAATATTATACACTGCATTTTGGTATTACTACATACTCAATATAACAGTTAAAATAAATGTATGTTAGTGGAATTTCCTAGGAGATTGCATTTTCATTAATTAAGTTTTGCATTCAACCATTCATAAACGCGGCAAGCGGGATTACAATTACTACACCAGCCACTGGTCCTGTATGATAAAAATTCACATTAATGCATGTTAATGCAATTTCTGTTGGCGGATCGCTTTCTCAATCAATAAAGTTTGACATTCCAAAACATTCATTATCGTGGCGAGCACTCGAATCACATTGACATAATTTTAACCCTGGGCAAAGCACTACGCTACGCTCGCGTAGTTTGCGAAGTTTGCGCTACTTCGCACAACGCGAATTGCACGTAGCACAGTGCAAACACGCGTAGCGTAGCGTAGCGTAGTGCAGCGGTCATTTTTTGCTTGCTCGCGGTCCTCAACATCAAGTTGGCGACCGCGAGCAAGCAAAATGACATCCCGGCGAGATTCTCAACGCAGAGAGGTCAGGTTTCTCATTGCGAGTGGTCGCGTATGCTCGCGACCGCTCGCGATGAGAAACTACCAGTCCGCGTTGAGAAAGCTGCCGCTCGAGTAAAAATCTACTCGAGCGGCAGTAAAAGACAGCTCGCACTGTGCAAGATGCCGTTTTCAATGATTGCACAGTGCGGACAAGCATCCGGCACTGTGCAATCATTGCGAACAGTGCACTACGCAGTTCGCGTAGTGCTACGCGTAGTTCGCGTAGTGCGAACTGCACTTTGCGTAGCTTCGCGTAGCGCTACTTCGCGAACTACGCCCAGGCTTACATAATTTGTCATATAATTATGGCTAAGATTTCAATATAGCCCACTGCATTATGATGTTACTTCATACTCAATGATGGCATTTAAAAAAAATGTTTGCAAGTTAATAAAATTTCTATTTGCGATTCACTTTTCCAATCAATAAAGTTTTGCAATAAAAACATTTCTAGTTGTGACGAGCAAGTATATGATTATTGCACAGACCATTGCACCAGTTGGTGAGGTTTCGCATTACAGTACAGCCCAATTATACTATGCATTCGTCACCCATGTCAGGAATTTAATGGTGGCGGCGTTATTAAATTTTTTAAACAACCTATTAAATAAACCCATCTAATGAACACGGGTGGCAGGTGCCCCTTTATATGTTTTTCTCTTATTCAATAGATATTGATTTCGATTAATCTATGCACAGATTGATTATGCAAATGGGCTTTCCCTTCCTGGAGTAAGTGCTGGTCTCCCTTCATGGCTCATGGCAGTGCTGGCTATTTAGCCTGATATGATGGATTACCCGTGTTCGACACTCCAACCTGAAATCCCATATTTATATACTTGTCACAGCAATGTGGTTTCGATTGAGTTGATTGGTCTAGTTTGGGCTTGATCCCGTGTGACATACTCCATCCAATTACATTATTGGAAGTCGAATCTGCTATTTCTTATTATTGATGAATGAGTCATTCTGGGCAAGTCCTCGACTATCCTACTCAATACAGGAAAAGCCTATGTGAGGTGCAGAAGAACGAATGGGACTGTGGCGAGTGAGTGTCCACTAACAGTGGTGAGAGTTAAGTGGGAAACAGTATGGGAATGCTGTCCTGGCAATGGGATACCAATAAATTATACGGTTCCTATGTAGTGCGCCCACAAATGTGGCTTGTTACTACATTAAGATGCCTAAATAGGAATCGGAAAATTGCCCAGCGACAGTCCCAGCCTAATAATCCGCATTAAAATAGTGCAGTGACACTGAAAAAGGACAAAATATAAAATAAATTAAATTAAAATAAAATTAAATTGGTGGGAATAGCAGCTTTGCTATGAACAGATAGGATTTAACGACCTATATGTGTGGCAAGTTCCTCGCCCCCATTTCATCCTTTTGGTGTTTTGCAATCCAAATCAATCATATATTTTGATTCGAGGATCCTAAGATTTTTCTCTCTGTCTCCTCGTATGTGTTTCGGAATTCTATTGATTCCATAAAATTGGAGACAACTGTTGTTGCTCCTGTGTTTATCGGCGAAATGCCGGGCCACCGGATAGTTGTAATCGCGATTAGTTATGGCACGAAGGTGCTGCAGTATTCTCAGTTTGAGTGGGAGTTTTGTGCTGCCTACGTACCAGAGACCACAAGGGCACTCCAGCACGTAGACAGCAAAATCACTGTTGCAGTTAATGGTTTGTTTGATCTTTTTGATCTCACCTGCGCCTGCAGGATAGTCTTTGCAGTTTTTACCATTACGGCAGGCGTTGGACCAGCCAATAGTGCAAGCGACATTGATCTGCAAGTGCAAGACATGGATTTGCTAAGGGATATGTATGAATTAGAAATGGGCAACCTACGAAATCAAGAAGAGGATATCCACCTCATATTGGAATCATGTGGTGTTACCACCAGTCAAGCCAGTCACAGTGGATTGAAGATAAAATCAAGATATAATCCAAATGTACCGTATGATAACATTGAGGCATATAGTTCAGCAGTGATAACTGATTTGAGGAGGATGTGCAAAAATGCTGCGGGGCCCAAATGGGATAACCTATCCAAAAAGCCAAAGAAAAGCAATTAATGGGTTGGAAAGAGACTCAAGCATCGTGATCAAGCCCTCCGATAAGGGGGGCAATGTTGTCATCATGGACCTAACCAGTTACAGAGCTGAGGCAATGAGACAGTTATCAGAAGAGACATGCTATGAATTGATCAATTGGGAAACATATAAACGGACAATACAAGAATATCATGGTCGCTTGGGAAATTGGTATCACCAAGGATTGTTGGACACAGATGAATATAAATTTTTGAGAACTGAAAATCCACAGATGCCATGTTTGTATTTTCTGCCGAAAATACATAAAGACGCCACCACTCCACCAGGGCGCCCAATAGTCTCCTCAAATGGGTGATTATTGGAAAATACCTTCATTTTCCTTGACATATTTCTCTCCATTTATGTCCTGAACTTGAGATCATATTGCAAGGACAGCTCTGACTTCTTACGTAGAATACACGATGTTCAATGGGAGGATGATTATCACATGATAGCGTTAGACGTTTGTTCCCTTTACACGTGCATTGAGCAAACAATGGGAGTAGCCGCTTGCATGTATTTTCTTAAAAGCAGACACATCAATTATTGGCAACATAACAAAATGTTGGAAGAAATGATGCTTTTTTGTCTACAGCAGAACATCTTTCTCTTCGAAAAATCTGTCTACCGACAGCAGTCTGGGCCCGCGATGGGCACTTGTTTCGCCCCCAGCCTAGCGAACCTATTCCTAGGCTGGTGGGAGGAACAAATTGTCTGGACCGAGAAATTTGAACGATATACTGACCATATACATATATGGATCAGATATATCGACGATTTATTTTTGATTTGGGACGGTCCAGAAACCCTAGCTAAGGAATTCATTGAGGAGTTGGGGGTGAATAACTTAAATCTTAAATTTACCCACTCAATCAGCTCAAGTTACTGTGAGTTCCTGGACATAGCAATTGAGATTAAACAGGGAAAGATTACGACCTGTTTGTTTCGCAAAGAAACAGCTGGGAATACCGTCCTGCACGCGGCCAGCCATCATCCCATTCCCCTAGTGCAGAGCATCCCCTACGGGGAAATGTTGCGGGCTCGCCGCAATTGCAGCACCAATGAAGATTTTCAGGCTGAGCAGCATACCATCATGACTCGTTTCAAAAATAGAGGGTACAGAGATAATGTCCTGTTAAAAGCAAAAGAAAAAGTGAGAAGTAAAACCCAAAATGAGCTATTGTTTAATCCATCTAATAGCAAAACTCAGAAACACTCACAAGAAGGTAGGGAAGCACCTAGAATGATAACAACTTTCAGTAGAGGGGCATGGGCACACAAAAAAGCAATGAGGGCACATTGGAATCTCCTAGTGGCGGATCCCATAATAGGAAAACATGTAGGTGGTAGCTCACAAATAACATACAAACGAGTAAAGTCCTTAAGAGATCACTTAGAACATAGTTATCTCCAGGACAGTACAAGCTCACAGAGGCTAAAGGCATTGAATGGCTTCACCACATGTGGAACATGCAAAGCCTGCCGCTATGGTAAAAACTGCAGAGACTATCTTGCAGGCGAGATCAAAAAGATCAAACAAACCATTAACTGCAACAGTGATTTTGCGGTCTACATGCTGGAGTGCCCTTATGGTCTCCGGTACGTAGGCAGCACAAAACTCCCACTCAAACTGAGAATACTGCAGCACCTTCGTGCCATAACTAATCGCGATTACAACTATCCGGTGGCCCGGCATTTCACCGATAAACACAGGAGCAACAACAGTTGTCTCCAATTTTATGGAATCAATAGAATTCCGAAACACATACGAGGAGGAGACAGAGAGAAAAATCTTAGGATCCTCGAATCAAAATATATCATTGATTTGGATTGCAAAACACCGAAAGGATTAAATGGGGGCGAGGAACTTGCCACACATATAGGTCATTAAATCATATCTGTTCATAGCAAAGCTGCTATTCCCACCAATTTAATTTTATTTTAATTCAATTTACTTTATATTTTGTCCTTATTCAGTGTCACTGCACTATTTTAATGCGGATTATTAGGCTGGGACTGTCGCTGGGCAATTTTCCGATTCCTATTTAGGCATCTTAATGTAGTAACAAGCCACATTTGTGGGCGCACTACATAGGAACCGTATAATTTATTGGTATCCCATTGCCAGGACAGCATTCCCATACTGTTTCCCACTTAACTCTCACCACTGTTAGGGGACACTCACTCACCACAGTCCCATTCGTTCTTCTGCACCTCACATAGGCTTTTCCTGTATTGAGTAGGATAGTCGGAGGACTTGCCCAGGGTGACTCATTCTTCAATAATAATAAATAGCAGATTCGACTTCCAATAATGTAATTGGATGGAGTATGTCACACGGGATCAAGCCCAAACAAGACCAATCAACTCAATCGAAACCACATTGCTTTGACAAGTATATAAATATGGGATTTCAGGTTGGAGTGTCGAACACGGGTAATCTATCATATCAGGCTAAATAGCCAGCACTGCCATGAGCCATGAAGGGAGACCAGCACTTACTCCAGGAAGGGAAAGTCCATTTGCATAATCAATCTGTGCATAGATTAATCGAAATCCATACCTATTGAACAAGAGAAAAAACATATAAAGGTGCACCCGCCACCCGTGTTCATTAGATGGGTTTATTTAATAGGGTGTTTAAAAAATGTAATAACGCCGCCACCATTAAATTACTGACATGGGTGACGAATGCATAGCATAATTGGGCTGTACTGTAATGCGAAACCTCACCAACTGGTGCAATGGTCCGTGCAATAATCATATACTTGCTCGTCACAACTAGGAATGCTTTTATTGCAAAACTTTATTGATTGGAAAAGTGAATCGCAAATAGAAATTTTATTAACTTGCAAAAATGTTTTTTAAATGCCATCATTGAGTATGAAGTAACATCATAATGCAGTGGGCTATATTGAAATCTTGGCCATAATTGTATGACAAATTATGTCAATGTGATTCAATTGCTCGCCACGATAATGAATGTTTTTGAATGTCAAACTTTATTGATTGAGAAAGCGATCCGCCAACAGAAATTACATTAACATGCATTAATGTGAATTTTTATCATACAGGACCAGTGGCCGGTGTAGTAATTGTAATCCCGCTTGCCGCGTTTATGAATGGTTGAATGCAAAACTTTATTAATGAAAATGCGATCTCCAAGGAAATTCCACTAACATACATTTATTTTAACTGTTATATTGAGTATGTAGTAATACCAAAATGCAGTGTATAATATTGAAATCTCAGCCACAATTGTATGATGAAATATGTTATGGTTCAACAACTTGCACAGCTAGAAACCGAAGAAAAATCTTCTATGTCTATGAACTTTTGAGTCTATTTCTAAAGGTGATCGATGTACAGGAAATCACTTGACAAAGGCTTACGCCGAAACGTGTCGTCCTTGACTTGGTGCACAATAAACTATTGTGCTGTCTTCTGGTGTGCTGCATCTTGTTTCCTTGTCATTCGAGACAATTCACAAGAACTCCTACGTATTCTGAGCGGCTGCTGCTGCCGCTGGTCGTCACCGACGCCGGAGCTAGGGAACTACGAAGCGCAGCATTTGGTGAAATCATATATATATATATATATATACATATATATATATAATGTCACCATCACAGCTCCCACCTCGGTCTCCGAACTCAGAACGGGTGCTATATTCATGAGGTGAGGGTGGGACTTCACTTTTGCTACACAGCAACTAAAGACAATTGGAGCACTGACAGGATCGTTAAAAGCCTCTTTATTCTCAAAGACGCGTTTTGGAGTACATCACCTTTCTCAATGCTGTGAAGCTCAATCAAGGTACACAGTACTTGATTAGACAAATATACCATGTCCATCTCTGCCATTGGTGCATACCTGGCCAATGGAATGGCTGCAAATATTCAAACTGCTTTGCGTCTCTTTGCAGCTGATATGCCGTTCTAATAACACATACCCCTTGTAATATGACAAATCCTTATTATGGCAAGAATGCTTCTCATGTTAATTTCGGATCACTGACAGAATATCGACAACACTAATATCAACCTACAGAAATATCGTGACATAAATATCGTTGTCAAAAATATCGACCTCCTATCTTCATAATTGTAAGTACAAAAATATCGAAAAAAAAATATCGTTGTTAAAAATATCGAAGTACAAAATATCTTTTTTTATATCTATTATAAATTATGTAAAATATTTTAAATAATACATTTTACTTTAAAAAAAAAATTTTGATTTATTTGTAAATTGTAACAATTATAAGTAATAAATATAATTTAAAAATAAATTAAACATACATATACAAAATGTAATATATATATATTTACTTAAAAATATTTAATAAATAATATTTTTAATTAATTATAAAATGTTAGAAATATATTAAAAAATAAATATAAATATATATATATATACATACACCTGCAACATAAAAATTATAATATAAATTAAAATATTAAAATATGTAATATTTTTTAAACCTACATTTTAAACTAAATTTGGTGCAACAGTAGGGAAAGTGTTAGATAGCAGAGGGTAAAAATTACTATTCCTACTCCTGCAAGTGCAACAGTAAGGAAAGTGTTGGATAGCGGAGGGGTAAAATTTACTATTCCCACTCCAGCGAGTGCAACAGTAGGGAAAGTGTTGGCTAGCGTAGGGGTATAAATTATTATTCCCACTCCTGCGAATGCAACAGTAGGGAAAGTGTTGGATAGCGGAGGGGTAAAAATTACTATTCTCACAGAACAAAATTCAAATTTAAAACAAACAAAATATCAACTACAGTACAAAATATAATAAAAAACCCAAAAACAAAACATATATAAAAATATAAAAATTAACAAAACATATAAAAATATTTTAATGTAGCAAAAGTCTAAAATTGACAAAAAAATATACATTTTTTAAATTCAACAAACAATTTACAAACAAATATTTTGTAATAAAAATTTATCTTAATCAAAAAATTAAAAATTACATAAATGTAATATTTATTTTCTTACCCTATAATACCACACAATTTACAACATACATCTAAATTAAACAAAAAAGTGTACCTCTATAATTAACACAATTAATTATCAATTTAACAAATATTAATAATTATAAAACACATTTAAAAATGTAAAAATTAATGTACAAACCAAATGTTACAGCTATTGAACCTCAATCCCCAAACAAAAAAAAACTAAACAATTACCAAAAATATGTATCAATTAATAAATGAATATTAATGATCAAGTAATGATTAATTAATTCAAACTAAATTACTTTCCACCCTCTACCCCACAAAATACCAAAACACACACCTAAAAATATTTACACAATTTCCATAACTAATTTTACATTAATCAATTAATATCAATTAACAACAAATCATTAATTAATTTAAAAAAAAATAATTCCCACCATTTACCACTATAAACCCCACAACTCACAACTCAAAATTATTACACAATTGGCATATTTAAAATTTAAATAATTAATTAGCATTAATTAACAAATAATTTATTATTTATAAATAAATTACCTCCCACCATATTCCTCTATAAATACCACCACCAATTTCGTAAAACATTACACAATTAACATAATTAATTAACAATTAAATAATTAATTAATACCAATTAACAAGCAAAATATAAATAATTATTAACAACTAAATTCACACAATTAACACTATAAAATAAAATTAATGATATATTATATTAAAAATATTAATAAATCTATTAAAATTAAATTACTTCCCACCCAACTCCCTTATCAACCCACAACCCACAACCCGCTCCTAAAAAAATAACACAATTAACATAATTACTAATTAATTAATAATTAACAATCAATTAATAAATAATTAATAATAAATTAATTCCCACAATTAACAATATAAAATATAAGATAAATAAATATTCATTCATTAAAAATATTAATAAATTAATAATAATTAAATTACTTCCCACCCTATTCCCCTATAAACCCACAACCGGCTCCTAAAAAAATGACACAATTAACATATTTACCAATTAATTAATCAATAAAAATTAACAGCCAATTATTAATTAATCAATTATAAATGAATTCCCACAATTAACACTATAAAATCAAAAATAAATAAATACTAATAAATAAAAATTAATATTCAATTTATTCTAATTAAATTACTTCCCACCCTATTCCCCTATAAACCCACAACCCGCTACGGAACTAAAACGCAAACTTTAACCCCTTCGGTGCTCGTGACGAGACCAGCTCGTCATGAGTCACGGTGGAGCTGTGCTCATGACGAGCTGGTCTCGTCATAACGGCTGCGCTCCTCCCACGCGCGATTGATTCCCCGCCTGTGCGGGCGAATTAATCAGTGGGCGGGGTCGTAACGAGACCAGCTCGTCATGAGCACAGCTCCACCGTGACTCATGACGAGCTGGTCTCGTCACGAGCACCGCGGCGCCGCGCTCACCCCCCGCCCCCTCCGCACCGTGGGGGAATTACCCCCGCAGGGAAGGGGTTAATTAAAATAAAATTAATAACTTCTAAAAATGTAACACATATATTAAAAAACAAATGCAATACTTAGACAAAAACATGGAGCACATACATTTAAAATACATACTAAAATACATAACACTAACTAAAAAAACGATATTTTTTACAACTATATTTTTGCAAACGATATTAATTACTTCAATATTTTAAAAAACGATATTTCTTACCTGAAACTCGATATTCTTGACCACGATATTCTTGCAGTCAATATTTATGTATCTCGATATTTTGCATTCGATATTAGTGCCAGTCGACATTTCCTACTCGATATTCTGACTGTTTACCGTTAATTTCGTCCTCGATGGACACACAGGGGCCGATTCCGATTCGGGCCGGAAATCTCTCCGACCGAGCCGGACCCGGAGAGATTTCCGACCGAATCGGACCCGTGCAGTCCGACCGAACGAGTACGATGCGCACGTATGCCATCGGACTCGAGTCGGTCGGACTCCCTTTGAAGTCAATGGGAGCCTGCCGTACAACGCGTACGCGGGCTCCCATTGACTCAATGGGTGCGATGCGGACAAGTGCGCCCCCTACAGCGTGTACGCGGTGAAGCGATTCGCACCGTACACGCACAGGTAGGGGGGACCCATGGGTCCCCCCTGTGTGCGACTCGCACGGCTACGCGTACAGGGGGGTCCGACACGGACCCCCAAAGTACGGCTCCGACAGCTCTTTCGAGCCGGAGTGCGCAGCTCGGTCGGACTGCTCGCGGCGCACATCGTACTTACCCGGCCGGGGAACGTCTCCATTGCGCGGTGCGAGTCGAGTCCAAGCGAGTCGGTTGGTGCGGTTAGACCCGGGAACGAGTCGGTCGGAGCGGTCGGGATGCCCGGACGAGTCGGTCGGCGAATACGCATCGTACTCGCTCGCCCGGATGCGCGTACGATTCGGTCGGGAAATAGGGCTCCGAATCGGATCCGGTTAAGCCGAATCCGATTCGGAGCCCTACCGGCCGAGATCGGAATCGGCCCCCTAGTGGGGATATGGTACTTCTCGGCCACTGCTGACAAATGTCCACCCGTCTCTCCCAACTGTGTTGCCCTGCATGGGCTGCAATTCCATTCCTCTGTCGATGATGCAACACTGTGTGTCAAACACATCCCTCGCCGCAGGATTACACACTGCATTAATCCCGCAGGCGTTAGATCAATAACTGAACATATATATATATATAATGTGATCAAGGGCCAGGAGGCCTGAAACGCGTCATGAACTTTGCACCTATCTGAAATACGCAATAAAAGTTTGATACTGGCACCAGCAAAGAAGTTGTCCGTTCCCGTTTTTGTGCGTGCATTGCACATTGGAGTGTAACTGGATATATATATATATATATATATATATATATATATATATTGTCACTGAAAAAAAGCAGTGCATTTTGGGGTCGTAGATTATAGTTAGCTCAGGCAACTGTAACTGCTGAATTTTACTGGTTTTGTATGAGTGAAATATGAGCCTACATAAAACCTTTCTTTTTTTCAGTGAATATCTAAGGTATTTTTAAAATCTATTTCCTAACTATAACATCCCTGTAACCTTTAGTTTGTTTTTTCTGTGAAATTCTCAGGTTTTAAAATTCTGTTTCCGACCTGTAACCTGTAGCCTTTGAAAATGAGTTTGTGAGTGAGTGAGTGCAAGAGTGCCTCAGTGGATGTGTGAATGAATGCGTGAGTGTCTCAATGGGTGTGTGACTGGGTGTGTGTGTGTGTGTCTGAGGGACTACCTGGATAAGTGTATGAATGGGTGTGTGAGTGGGTGCATGAGTGTATGAGTAAATCTCTGACTGTTTGAGTAGATGCCTAAGTCCGTGCATGAGTCTCTGAGTGGGTCAGTGACTGGGTGCATGGGTTTTTGAGTAGATTTGACTCTTGACAAAAACCTGTAACATGACAAGTGAAGCTTGCAGGGAGAGAGCACAGACAGGGTCTGCACTAGTAGCCATCACCCATGTTTGAAGGACTATTTCTGTACATGGTTGAGAAGGTTGTGTCAGTACTTGCCTACATATCTCAGAGCATGTAAGAATACAACTCTATCACTGCCATGAGATGTTTAAGTAAATGTACTGGAATATAGCTGCCTGCTATAATGCCACTATGGCAGCCTAAATATGTATGTAAGTAACTGCACAAATACTTCAGTGACTGTGTTAGGCAATGGAGAACTATGTAGGTGTCACTGCAACTATCTTTGAGTCTTCTGCATGCATAAATAGCTTCTGGTGAGTGCCTGAATGTATAAGTGCTTCTGTAGCTGTCTCTGTAACTGAAAGACGGGCTCTATGCGTTTTTGAACATGTATGTCAATTATGTTAGGGATGGCATACTCTATGTAGTACTTGGCATAGAGGCCTGCAAGTGCACAAGTAACTTATTCAACTCAAAAGAACATCTGTCAATGTCTTAAGCACAAAACAGCATCCTTTATGGCACACCTGTAGCATATCTTAGAAGTCTGTTATGTGCACTAAAACATGGGTTAAACATTTAAGAAAGACCTATAACATGCCAACTGAATCTTGCAGTGAGGGTGCACAGACAAGGTCTGCACTACTAGCCATCACCCATGATTCGCAAACTATTTCTCTGTATAGTTCAAAAGGTTGTATCGGTACTTTCCTACATATGTAAGTGAGTGTAGCAGTACACCTGTATGAGTGCCATACGATATTTAAGTAAATGTGCTTGTATGTGACTGTGTTTTAGTAGCTCTATGGCTGTCTAAATGTGCATGTAAGTGGCTGAACAAATACTTCAGTGCCTCTGTAAGGGAATAGAGAGCTATGAACATGTGACTGCAACTACCTTTGAGTCTGCGGCAGGCAAAGGTAGTTTCTAGTAATTGACTGAATGTATATGTGCTTCTGTAGCTGTCTGAGTAGGTTGCAGAGAGGGTGTATGCTTTTGTGAACAAGTATATTGGTTGCTTTAGGGGTGCATACTCTGTGTAGCAATTCACATAGGGGCCTACAAGTGCTCATATATCTTATTCAACTCAAAAGGACATCTGTCAATCTCTTAAGCACAAAACGGCATCCTTTATGGCATACTTACAGCATATTTTAGAAGTGTGTTATGGTGCACTAAAATGTGGATTTGATACTTCAGAAACACTCATAACATGCCAAGTGAAGCTTGCAGTCAGTGACAGTGCACAGACAGGGTCTGAGCTAGTAGCCATCATCCATTTTGAAATACTATTTCTCTGCATGGTTGAGAAGATTGTATCAGTACTTGCCTACATATCTGAGAGAGTGTAGATGTACACCTCTATCACTGCCTTGAGATGTTTAATTAAATGTGCTGATATGTATCTGCCTGCTATAATACCTCTATGGCTGTCTAAATGTGTATGTAAGTGGCTGTAGAAATACTTCAGTGCCTGTGTTAGACAATACAGATCTATGTAGGTGTCACTGTAACCACCTTTGAGTCTGCTGCATGTATTAATAGTTTCTGGTGAGTGACTTAATCTATACTTGCTTCTGTAGCTGTCTCAATAGCTGAAACAGAGGCTTTAGGTTCTTCTGAACATGTATGTCAATTGCTTTAGGGATGGCATACTCTATGTAGCACTTGGCATAGGGGCATGCAAGTGCACAAGTAACTTAGTGAACTGAAAAGAACATCTCTCATTCTTTAATCACAAGCCCGCATGCTTTATAGAACACCGACAGCATCTCTCACATGTGAGTTGTGCATACTGAAACTCGAATTTAAGACTTGACAAACAGCTTTTACATGGCAAATCAAGCAACAAGTGAAAGTGCACACACAGGACCTGTACTACCAGGCATCATCCATGTTTCAGAGTATTTCTCTACATGAATTAGAAGGTTTTGTCAGCACTTGCCAACAGCCACGGTCCATATAGGTAACAGCGGTGGGGCCATGTAAGGGGAGATTTCGAGGGATGATGCCGAGGGAAAATTAAATAAATAATTAATTTTCCCTCGGCATTGTCCCTCGAAATCCCCCATTACACGGCCCCAGCGCTGTTACCTGCATGGACCGCGGCTGCTTGCCAACATATCTGAGAAATTATAGGAGTACACCTGTGGCAGTGCCATGAGATGTTTGAGTAAATCTGTGGGTATGTGACTGTCTATTTTAGTAGCTCTATGACTCTCTAAATATCTACTGAAGTGGCCATAAATAAACACCTTAGTGCCTGTGTGAAGGAAATGAGAGCAATATAGATGTGACTACGACTATGTTTGAATCTGCTGCATGCACAAGTAGTTTCTGGGTAAGTGACTGAATGTATATGTGCTTCTGTAGCTGTCTGACAAAGCAGTGTAACAGATGTACAACCCCGAGAATTGAAAGAAAAACAATCTTTGAGAAAAGCACGTCATATATACATATGTAAATATTTTCGCATCTTCTAATGCTTTGGTAACTGGAAGTTTAACTCTTAATCTACAGGGTTTTTTTTGCTACCAATTAGACCTGGGTGGACTTTGCGGAGTTCCGCTACACAGACCTCCGCAAATTGACCGAAAATCTCCACGGGACACGGAGTTCCTCGAGTGGCAGAGTGCATTAGTTTGCGCCGTTCATGCTGCTTTTTTGCACCGTGTGTTTGTCCCGCACTAGAAAGTCAGCGCTAACGGCACCATGCGCAGTGCAAGAGGGCACTGCTTCTTTCTGCTGCTCGAGTAGATGTTCTACTTGAGCAAAAGCTTCCTAAATGTCAATGGAAGGTTTCTCAACGATAGCGGTCGCAAATCTCATCAGGAGGTGGTCTGGAATAAGATTTTCCTTGCTCGCGCTCAGCAACTTAGGGGGTCATTAGGATGGCGGGCGGATCGCCATCACCAGCCAGTCGGTGGTGATCCGCCCGCCATCTCCACCTGATTCACCCCCGCCATATTATAATGGCGGGGGTACCGCGGCGGATGCAAAGTGCGTCCGCCGCTTTTCCGCCGGCTGGCAGTGAATTGCTTTGGGGGCCCATTGCGGGCCCCCGGGGGGTGGGGGGCTGCACTTGTGGGGTACCTACAGTACCCCCCTTCATTGCCATGCACAAGGTGGCAGGCACAGCGCGGTGCCTGCCACGTTGTGCATGGCAATGCACAACATGCCTCTTTGGCATTGTGGCGGGTGCTGCTTACAGCAGCATCCGTCGCAATGTCAAAATAGCGGAATGTGACCGCCAGGGTGGCGGTTGCATCCTAATTAGCGGTGCGGGACTGCCGCACGTATGGTGACCGGTCCCAGCAGCGCTAAAGTCCGCCCGCCATCCTAATAACCCCCTTAATGTTTGTGAGCACGAGCAAGGAAAAAACTCTGCTACGTGGAGCCGAGATTTTCAGAACTCTGCGTGCTACGCAAATCAGACAAACTGTCACATTCTCGTACACTCATAAACTGTCTTATTCACCTGATCACTCACAAATCCATTCATACATTACCTCATACTACAGCTTTCCAAACTTTTCATGTTGGTGACACACTTTTTGGAGATGCATCATTTTGGGACACAGTAAGGCAGTGTAGCGAGCGAGCGTAGCAAGCGAGCCCGAACCACTTAAGGGGGGTTCGGGGGGTTCTCCCCCCGGAAGAAAATTTTGAAATAAAAGTGGGCAAATGGTGCATTTTCAAGCAAATTTGAGACCATGAGGTTGAACACAGGCCCCTGCAGCAGATGCCTTCGTCCACTGAGCCACCAGACCCGGCATACACACATCTCTCTCTCTCTCTCTCTCTCTCTCTCTCTGTCTCCCTCCCTCTCTCTCTGTCTCCCTCCCTCTCTCTATCTCCCTCCCTCTGTCTCCCTCTCTCTCTCGGTCTCCCACGGTTTCCCTCTCTCTCTGTCTCCCTCCCTCTGCCTGTCTCCGTCTGTCTCCCTCTGTCTGTCTCCCTCCCTCTGTCTCCCTCCCTCCCTCTGTCTCCCTCCCTCTGTCTCCCTCCCTCTGTCTCCCTCCGTCTGTCTCCCTCCCTCTGTCTCCCTCCCTCTGTCTCCCTCCCTCCCTCTGTCTGTCTCCCTCCCTCTGTCTCCCTCCCTCTGTCTCTGTCCCTCTGTCTCCGTCCCTCTGTCTCCCTCCCTCTCCCTCCCTCTGTCTCCCTCCATCTGTCTCCCTCCGTCTGTCTCCCTCTCTCTGTCTCCCTCCGTCTGTCTCCCTCTCTCTGTCTCCCTCTAACTACCCCTGACTCCCTCCCTCTGTCTCCGTCCCTCTGTCTCCCTCCCTCCCTCCCTCTCTCCCTCCCTCTCTCCCTCCCTCTGTCTCCCTCCCTCTGTCTCCCTCTCTCTCTGTATCCCTCTGTCTCCCTCTCTCTCTGTCTCCCTCTGTCTCCCTCTCTCTCTGTCTCCCTCCCTCTCCCTCCCTCTGTCACCCTCTGTCTCCCTCTCTCTCTCTCCCTCTGTCTCCCTCCGTCTCCCTCTCCCTCTCCGTCTCCCTCTCTGTCTCTCTGCCTCTCTGCCTCTCTGTCTCTGTCTGTCTCAGTCTCTGCCTCTGTCTGTCTGTCCCTGTCTCTGCCTCTATCTGTCTGTCTGTCCCTGTCTCTGTCTGTCCCTGTATGTCGCTGTCTCCCTCCCCTCTGTCTCCCTCTCTGTCCCTGTCTGTCCCTGTCTCTATCTATGTCTGTCTCTGTCTCCCTCCCTCTCTCTGTCTCCCTCCTCCTCTCTCTCTGTCTCCCTCCCTCTCTCTAGCTCTCTCTCTGTCTCCCTCTGTCTCCCTCACTCTGTCTCCCTCTCTCTCTGTCTCCCTCCTTCTCTCTCTGTCTCCCTCTGTCTCCCTCTTGTCCGTCTCCCTCCCTCTGTCTCCCTCCCTCTGTCTCCCTCTATCTGTCTCCCTCTGTCTCCATCCTCCCTCTGTCTCCCTCCCTCTGTCTCCCTCTCTCTCTGTCTCCCTCTGTCTCCCTCTCTCTCTGTCTCCCTCTGTCTCCCTCTCTCTCTGTCTCCCTCCCTCTCCCTCCCTCTGTCACCCTCTCCCTCCCTCTCTCTCTCTCCCTCTGTCTCCCTCCGTCTCCCTCTCCCTCTCCGTCTCCCTCTCTGTCTCTCTGCCTCTCTGTCTCTGTCTGTCTCAGTCTCTGCCTCTGTCTGTCTGTCCCTGACTCTGCCTCTATCTATCTGTCTGTCTGTCCCTGTCTCTGTCTGTCCCTGTATGTCGCTGTCTCCCTCCCCTCTGTCTCCCTCTCTGTCCCTGTCTGTCCCTGTCTCTATCTCTGTCTGTCTCTGTCTCCCTCCCTCTCTCTGTCTCCCTCCCCCTCTCTCTCTGTCTCCCTCCCTCTCTCTATGTCTCTCTCTGTCTCCCTCTGTCTCCCTCACTCTGTCTCCCTCTCTCTCTGTCTCCCTCCTTCTCTCTCTGTCTCCCTCTGTCTCCCTCTTGTCCGTCTCCCTCCCTCTGTCTCCCTCCCTCTGTCTCCCTCTATCTGTCTCCCTCTGTCTCCATCCTCCCTCTGTCTCCCTCCCTCTGTCTGTCTCCCTCTCTCTGTCTCTGCCCCTCTGGCATGTCCCTCTGTCTCCTTCCCTCTGTCTCCTTCTTTCTGTCTCCTTCCCTCTGTCTCCTTCCCTCTGTCTCCCTCCCTCCCTCTGTCTGTCTTCCTCTGTCTGTCTCTCTCCCTCCGTCTGTCTCCCTCCGTCTGTCTCCCTCCGTCTGTCTCCCTCCGTCTGTCTCCCTCTAACTACCCCTGACTCCCTCCCTCTGTCTCCGTCCCTCTGTCTCCCTCCCTCCCTCTCTCCCTCCCTCTCTCCCTCCCTCTCAATCTCCCTCTCTCTCTGTCTCCCTCTGTCTCCCTCTCTGTCTCCCTCCCTCTCCCTCCCTCTGTCACCCTCTGTCTCCCTCTCTCTCTCTCCCTCTCTCTCCCTCTGTCTCCCTCCGTCTCCCTCTCCGTCTCCCTCTCTGTCTCTCTGCCTCTCTGTCTCTGTCTGTCTCAGTCTCTGCCTCTGTCTGTCTGTCCCTGTCTCTGCCTCTATCTGTCTGTCTGTCCCTGTATGTCGCTGTCTCCCTCCCCTCTGTCTCCCTCTCTGTCTCTGTCTGTCTCTTCCTCTATCTGTCTGCCCCTGTCCCTGTCTCTGCCTCTATATGTCCCTGTCTGTCCCTATCTCTGTCTGTCTCTGTCTCCCTCCCTCTCTCCCTCCCCCTCCCCCTCTCTCTCTGTCTCCCTCCCTCTCTCTCTCTCTGTCTCCCTCCTTCTTTCTCTGTCTCCCTCACTCTGTCTGTCTCCCTCTCTCTCTGTCTCCCCCTCTCTGTCTCCCTCCTTCTTTCTCTGTCTCCCTCCCTCTGTCTGTCTGTCTGTCTCCCTCTTGTCCGTCTCCCTCCCTCTGTCTCCCTTTCTCTGTCTCCCTCCCTCTGTCTCCCTCCCTCTGTCTCCCTCTATCTGTCTCCCTCTCTCTGTCTCCATCCTCCCTCTGTCTCCATCCTCCCTCTGTCTGTCTTCCTCTGTCTGTCTCCCTCCCTCTGTCTGTCTCCCTCTGTCTCCCTCTCTCTGTCTCCGCCCCTCTGGCACCGTCCCTCTGTCTCCTTCCCTCTGTCTCCTTCCCTCTGTCTCCCTCCCTCTGTCTCCCTCCCTCTGTCTGTCTTCCTCTGTCTGTCTGTCTCCCTCTGTCTGTCTCCCTCTGTCTCCCTCTCTGTCTCCCTCTCTGTCTCCCTCTCTGTCTCCGCCCCTCTGTCTTCACCCCTCTGTCTCCGCCCCTCTGTCTCCTTCCCTCTGTCTCCTTCCCTCTGTCTCCTTCCCTCTGTCCCCCTCCCTCTGTCTCCCTCCCTCTGTCTGTCTCCCTCCCTCTGTCTGTCTTCCTCTGTCTGTCTCCCTCTCTCTGTCTCCCTCTCTCTGTCTCCCTCTCTCTGTCTCCCTCCCTCTGTCTCTGCCCCTCTGTCTCCGTCCCTCTGTCTCCTTCCCTCTGTCTCCTTCCCTCTGTCCCCCTCCCTCTGTCTGTCTCCCTCTGTCTCCCTCTTTCTGTCTCCTTCTCTCTGTCTCCCTCTCCCTCCCTCTGTCTACCCCGGACTGTCTCCCTCTGTCTCCCTCTCTCTCTGTCTCCCACGTTTTCCCCCTCCCTCTGTCTCCCTCTGTCTGTCTCCCTCCCTCTGTCTCCCTCCCTCTGTCTCCCTCCCTCTGTCTGTCTCCCTCCCTCTGTCTCCCTCTGTCTCCCTCCCTCTATCTGTCTCCCTCCCTCCCTCTGTCTGTCGCCCTCCTCCCTCTGTCGCCCTCCTCCCTCTGTCTGTCTCCCTCTGTCTGTCTCCCTCTGTCTGTCTCCCTCTGTCTGTCTCCCTCTCTGTCTCCCTCCCTCTCTCTGTCTCCCTCTCTCTCTCTGTCTCCCTCCCTCTGGCTGTCACCCTCTGGCTGTCACCCTCTGTCACCTCACCCCAGCTTCCCGGGCACACACACAGCCTCACCCGAGTACTTCGCAGGTCTTTAAAAGACCATTTACTGGGAGACGTTATGCAATAGATGAGGCATAGTGAGAACAAAGCTTTCAAAGGAATGCCTCTTAATTAGCAGCAGTTATGTGCTAAGTGCCCGTTAATACCAGTGTCATCCCGCGACACACCCACCATTTGCAGGCGACACAGTACTGTGTCGGGACACACAGTTTGGAAAGCTCTGTTCTATAGCCTCTAGGAGAAAATCATGAGAAAACAGTTTTTTCTGAAACATGAATGATGTACTCCAAGGAAAAGGTTTTTTCAAAGGGTAAAATCACCTTAAAACACACCACAATTCCTGAAATTAGTATGGTACCATCAACAAATGATTTCTCCTTTTTGTGACCCTCAAAACCTGCCGTTCACTACAATGCATTTCAATGGGGTGCTATCATGTATATTGGTCCTAAGATGGGTGCCAGCAGTTTCTGGTTGACTTGCTGACAGCCAATCAGATCTCACCATGCGATCTGTGCTTAGGCCTTAGCACACATATCCTTATTTTCTTTCCCTCAAATTTCTAGAAACAACTACTAAATGGATTTACACCAATTAACTGAAAGCGTGATCTGCGAACCAAAATCTACCTTCCTGCCAAATTTAATGTAATTCCGTCCAGCAGTTTGGGCTGTAGTCATGTTCAAAAGTCTTATGGGAATTAACATGGGTATCTTTTTACCCCTCTTTTTCTTGGCCCCCACTTGATGGATCACTCCATATAGTGCATACCCACATGTGAAGCATGCTATCTCTTTGTGGAGTGTGTGGTTGGAAGTATGTTGTGTTTGCTTTGGTCCTCTATGGCAAGAATTTTTGTATTAGGCGTGGATGACAAAAAAGATACTCTTATTTTTTCTTTTGACTCTATGCCCACCAAAGCAATGGATGAGGGGACGTGAGAGATAGACATGCAGTTTAAAATTATTGGTGTGCTGGCATCTGAAATTTGCTCTGCATGTACCTTATTATGTTTATGATTTATTTATATTCTGGTTCCCAGTTTTATGCGCTGACTGGAGAAGAAGGTAGCTCACTCAGGGGGCCCGATTCATAAAGGTAAGCATGCACATATATTTGCTCATGTGTATATTTACTCCTACTCCTAGGTGTAACTCTCCACGTTTTTGCTATTCGCCATTTCCAAGTGGAGATTTGTATGTAGGTATAGACTTACATATCTTTACCACTCAAATGAGAGAGTGGAGTCTCCTACTACAGAATTTATGAGTGTAAAGTTACTACTAGTAACTTTTCACCTATTGATGGATATCTCCACCACTGAGGCAGTCACGTTTATTAACATTTAATATTGTTTAAAAAACATTTTAATGTGCAATATAAGTGTAAATATTTGAAAATATTTGTTATTAACCTGCAAGTAATACAATTTTACAGCACATTAATGCATCAAATTAAATGTGAATTAAATAATAAAATTAATTCAATGTATTAATTAATTATATAAATAATAATTTTTAAACAATAATTTTAACAAATACTCATCACTAACTATTTTATTCCTTATTTATTAAACTTGTTTAAAAGTTATATATTTAGATAATTCCAAAGCATTTTACATTTTATTTTTAAAGTTTTAAGAAAATTAAGCACCAGGAAGCTGGAGGCCAATGCCCAATTTCACCATTGAGACTACAGGGGTTCAGCACAAAAATATTAGCATATGCTGATGACATTGCTGTTGTAACTTCTGACCCAAAAGGAGCTATGTTGGAGCTGGAAAAGGATGTCCTAATCTTTGGGAAGATCTCCAGCTAGCTTTTGTACCGGACCAAGACACAGGTGGTCACTAACAACCAGGTAATATATGAGGATGATCGGGTTGTGGCTCAGGCAGTGTATTTAGGGGTTAATATTACCCCCAATATAGATCAGGTATTGGAAATAAATCTTGCTCCAAATTTATATAAGACCAAACATGACCTTTGAAAAATGGATAATCTGCTCCTTACGATAATTGGCCGTATATTATAACAATTATATTTTTGCCTAAGGTGCTCTATCTTTTTAGGGGTATACCTTTGGAGTACGAAAAACATTGACTTGAAAAAAATGGAAGATCTATCTTCTAGCTTTATCTGGTCATATTCAAAAGCCAGGAGGGCCTTAAAGTTTATGATGTTGCCTAAAGGCAGAGGTGACTGGGCCATTCCAACCTTTAGGTTTTATCAGTGGGCTGCTGCGCTTGAGTATATGAATTTACTACTTGGAGGGCAGTTGTATGATTTTTGCGTTGCTGAGATGGCAGCCAGCATTTATGAATTGCTGGTAGGTAGTGACACTAATGCTCTCTTTCTGAAAATGATGGAACCCAGCTAATGCAAAAAAGTTAAATGAAAGGCTTTGTTAGCTGCCTTTAAAATATGGGTGGTAGTCAGGAAAAAGATTGGTCCAGGTAGATCCAATTTTTATACCCCCCCCCCCGTGGAGGCCCCCACTGCTGCCAACAACTGTCCATGATGCATACTGTCATAGATGAGAAGCACGAGGGATAACGAAATGTGGTGACCTCTTTGAGAATGAGCAAATTATGTCATTTTTGGGAATTACACACCGAGTTTGGTCTCGAGAAGCATGACTTTTTCAAATACCTACAGTTTAGAGATTTTATATCTAGGAAGTGTGGCGGAGCAATTTGGATTTGATACAGATACATTGCCTGAAAACTTCATAATAACACAGGATGTAGGATAAGCCAGGTTTTTGAGTATCTGGGGACCTTCATGTCTGATGATCTAGAGAAGCATGCAGATGAATGGTCGAGAAGGGTTGTGACTACCAAGAGCTGCTTCTACGAGTCATGGGAATTGGAAAATATGCTGTTTTTGCTGGTTTGGTTGCACGCACAGCATTTTAAACCAATCTTTAATTTGTACTATACTCCGGCTAAGATAGCAAGTTGGGGGAGAGACACTGGTATATCCTGCCCATGATCTCAAAGTCTGGAAGCAGATATTGTCCACACGTTCTATAGCTGCTCGGCCCTAGACTCCCTGAAATTAGAGATCATTCGATTTCTGCAGCCTGTTTTACACACCGAAGTGATATTATCTCCTCAATTAATGCTCTTGGGAGTGCATGATAACACAGGTAGGAGATATGGGCAATTCTTGGTGTTTATCGCAATGGTGGTATTGCATGCGTGTATAGCTGCAGCTTGGCTCAATCCTGACCCTGGTCAAATTCACCAGTGGCTGGCCAGGCTGCTCTCATTATTCCATTTAGAGAGTAGTTTATATCTCCAGAAGGATAAAAAGGCCAAAAAGGGAGAAAAGAAGATCTGAGCCCCTTTAGAACAATGGTCACTGGGGGGGCAGGGGGCGGACATAACCTGAGTTGTATAGTCTTTCACATATCTTTGTAATAGCTATTGGCATATCCTCTATTTTGCACCGCTGACAAATGTATATTATCACTGATGAATTCTGACATGTTCAGCCTTATGACCTTTGTGCAATAACCATCTGTATTTTTTCTTTATGGCTGATGTAAGCAGAATAGCATGACTGATGAATTTTGACTATTTGATGGAGTGATGAATTAATTGGCTGAGATGGAATGCATCTTTTAACATATTTTTTTTGGTCTATGTATATTATGTAATTAGAAATAAAAGCATGTTGAAATGAATTTTTTGATGGCTACTCTTGTGAAAAGAAAATAATAAAAAATATTTTAAAAAAAAGATGATTAAGCATTATAAATATAGGTATGGTTAGGATTCCCAGGTAAAGAAATGCCTTAGATTTTTGCTCGCTAATAGCTTTGCCCCATTTGACAAATCTCCAGAAAATTTTCCAGACCTATAGCTTTTTCTACATTGTCAGAGGATGGAAAGTTTTGCGATTTGTCAAAGGGGTGCATAGATAAACGGGGGGGTCCTAAAAAAAGCGTTTCTACCACTGCATTTTCCATATACTTTTGTATCAGACATAGTGCGAAAACGGCTGAAAGGATTTCCAATAGATTTTGCATTATACATTATGGTGTGCAAAGGATCTTTTTGGGTACTACAGGTAAGTAGGGTACATAGTTTTAAGTCACAAGGCATTTTAACTTAGCGATGTCTGTTGTTGCAGTAGTTTTGTGAAATTTTGAAGTATTAGAAAGTTAGAGTCAGTCATGTTGTTTTGAGTACACTCTGGACTGTCCTATCTTTTTTGTGCGGAGACTCTGCAGTCATAAAGATACTACTTGTAAAATATCTTTGTGAATAGCAAACAATTGTAAACATGCACAAAAGTGTAAGATTACCTATGTGAATCATGCCCATAGAGTTTTCATTGTGTAGAAGACACTCTTTATGACATTGTGAGCTTGCGGTATTGAGGATAGGTCTGAATCCATGGTTACTCCTAGACTTCAACTTCTTTTGATTCTAGTGAAGAGGTCAAAGTTCCTTAGGCCATATAGTAGCAGACTGGTAGTTTTGCCATTGTCCACAGTTCTAATCTCTGTTTGTAGGGTATTGAGCTTTAGATGGCTATTCATCATCCATGTGTTTATGGCACAAAGGCAGTGATTGAGATGTGAATTGTAGAGTTCTTCGGAGCTATCCATTTAAAAAAACATTTGAGTGTCATCTGTATAGGTGTAACAGGTGAGGTTGTATGATTTAATCAGATTTGGTAAGGGGTTAAACGATAGATATTGAATAACAGAGAGGATATGATGGACCTATGAGGAACGCCACAGTGTTGTATGTGAAGAGGTGATATGAATTGTAGTATGTAGACTACACTTTGCCTGTCTGTGAGATAAGTCATCGATCTTAGAGCATTTTCACGGATTCCGAGATTGTTGAGTCTTTGCAGCAGTGTGTGGTGGTAGACAGTGGCAAATGTAGCTGACAAACTCAGAAGCAACAAGGCAGCTCTTCCATTTTCATCCACTGTGAGTTTTAGATCATCCCAGATGGATATGATGTCTGACTCTGTGCCACTGCCTGGTCTGAAACCAGACTGTTGGTCTGACAGTAAGCCATAATGTTCAGTAATGTTAGAGAGTTAAGTGAACACTGCTCTCTCAAAATGTTTTCCTAAAAATGGTCCATTGAAAATTGGCCTGTAGTTTGTTGGGTTGGATGGGTCAAGGTTTTTCTATTCGAGGAGAGGTCTAATGTAGAAGTTTTTCATTTCAGGTGGGAATTAACCTAGTTCAATGGACTTGTTGAGTAGACATCTGGCTACCTCATATGTACAGGTTGAGTGAACAACGGGCCCGATTCACAAAGGTAAACTTAGACGTTTGGCCTAAACCTAGATCAAACATCTAAGTTTATGACTTTGGGAATTCACAAAGAGCATTTACAAGTACTATGTTTATGTTTGCACTTGGGGCGGAGATCCACCCCAAGTGCGGACAGAAAGATAGTACTCATAAATGCCCTTTGCGAATTCCCAAATTCGTAAACTTAGACGATTGGTCTAAGTTTAGACCAAACATCTAAGTTTACCTTTGTGAATCGAGCCCAATATGTTGAAAGATTTTTGGAGGTGCTTGGTCTGAAGGTGATCTTGATGATCTGGCAGAAATTATAATATTGAAGAAATCTTTTTGAGACAGGGTATTGAAAGTATGCAATAATGGATGATGATTGTTGTCTTTTTCTATGGGAGTTAGGTCATGTTTTGTTGTGGTGTTGTCCGCATTCTCCTTAAGGTACTTTTCAATCTTTTTCATTTTTAAGATCAATTAATTGGAGATTTTGTCACAGAAGTATTGTGGTAGTGGTGTTTTTGTGTTCAGGAACTCTGGATTGTGGAATTCTTTTAGAAATGTATGGAGTTCTTTAGGAGGGCAGTATTCTTCAGTTCTGCGTGTGGAGTAGTGGTGTCTTTCTGTGATTCTGATGGATCCTTTGTAGACTCCTTTATAGCGTTTTTGCAGGCTTTTGTCTATTTCATCTCCTGAGGTCCTCTGTTTGCATTGTAGTATGTTGAGTTGTGTTTTCATTCTTTTGATGCAGTCACTAACCCATGTGGTGTTCTTTTTGTGGTCAACCCTGAATGTGTTTTTTCTTGGTATCTGTTTTCCTAGTACAGTGGAGGTCCAGCTGTAGAAGGAGTGTATGTCTTTCACTTACTAGCTTATGCCAACAACCCCTTCTGGGGTATAGGCCATCAACCAGGACTCTCGAGCCATCTCTGTCCTTGGCTTTTGTTTCAATCTGACTCCAGGTGTAACCCACTGCAAGGAAGTCAGCCTCAAGGCCTCAGCACCAGGTGTTTCTTGGCCTTCCTCATTTCCGTTTCCCTTGAGGGTTCCAGATCATGGCTTGCCTGGTGGTGTTTGATGCGGGCCTGCGGAGGTGTGTGACCTATTCAGCCCCAGCATCTTTTCATGATTTCTTCATGAGCAGTGAGTTGGAAAGTCTGCTGCAGTAGGCTGTTGTTGCTGATGGTGTTTGACCCGCGTATTTAGAGGATTTTCGCCAGACAGGTGTTGATGAAGGCCTGGACTTTGTTGGTGGTGGTCACTGTTGTCTCCAAGTTTCTGCTCCCTACTGAAGGACCTACTTTATGTTGGTGTTAAAAAGCCATATCTTGGCTTGCACCGTTATATCATTAGAGATCCAGATCTTTTTAGCTAAATGAAGGCAGCCATTGCTTGGCCGATTCTTGCCTTGACATCGTCATCTATGGCACCCTGCTTGTCTATGACACTGCGCAGGTAGGTGAAGGTCTCAACCTCTTCCAGTGTATTCCCTGCAAGAGTAACTGCAGTTGTGGTGGCCGTGTTAACCTTCAGGATCTTGGTTCTTCCTCTGTGGATGTTGAGGCTGTTGTGCTGATGTGGCTGCCACATTGTCTGTCTTATCTTGCATCTGCAGATGGGTATGGGAGAGTAGGGCCAGGTCATCTGCAAAGTCCAGGTAGTCGAGCTGCGTCCAAGGTGTCCACTGGAACCCATTTCTTCTCCCTGCTGTGGATGACTTCATGACCCAGTCTATAGCCAACAGGAAGAGAAAAAACAACCCTGGTGGAATCAGGTCCTCACTTTGAAGGCCTCCATGAGTTGTCCTCCATGGACTATCTTGCAAGTCATTCCCTCGTAAGAGTTCCTAATGACTCTCACAAGTATATCTGCCAAACTTTATTGATGGAGGAGTTTCCAAAGGGTCTCTCTGTTGAATGCCTTCTCATAGTTGATGAAGCTGACATGGGGGAGTACCATTCCATTCACCGCTTAATCATGAAGTGCCGACTTGTGATCTGGTCTTTGCAGGATTTATCTTTGTGGAAGCAAGCTTGCTTGTCTTGCAACTGAACCTCGACTTATTCCTTCATTCTGTTCATGATAACTCTGTTAAATATTTTGCCTGGGGTTGATAGAAAAGTTATCCCTCTGTAGTTTGTGCAGTTACTCGGGTCACCTTTCTTGGGGACCTTGATGAGATATCCCTCCTTCCAGTCTGTGCCGCATTTTCCTCTTCCCAGATACTTCAATACATGGGGTAGAGCATGTCTACTGATGTTTCAACTTCTGCCTTCAGTGCCTCTGCAGGGATGTTGTCAGATCCGGCTGCCTTCCCATTTCTCAGATGTTTGATGGCTTGCCTTATTTCTTCCTTAGTTGATCTGCTGCAGTCGATCGTCAAGTCTTTGTCAGCAGGCTGTATGTCTGGTGGGGACTGCAGCCCAGGCTGGTTTAGCAGTTCTTCAAAGTGCACCACTAATCTTCGTTGGTGGCCTTCATTACCATGATTGTCTTCCCAGCTTTGCTGTTAGCAGGTATTTCTGGCTTGCTGTATCTGCTGTAGAGTTTTGCAGCTTCATGTTTATTGGGGTTCTTTCAAGAAGGTTGTTGAGCTGCTGGATTTCTAGTTTTTTTCATTGTTTATACAAGTGTTTGTTGTTGTTGGCTTTTGTTGTCTTTGAAGTGCTGACATTGATAGGTGTGTTGATTTTGAAAGTGATCATGTTGGGGTCCCTCCAGCTTATGAGGAGCTGGCTTGTCCTAAGAGTGTAATTATGACATATAGAGTGTGCATTGTGCAGTGAGTTGGTCCAGAAACATTTGGTTGTAGTTTGAAGGCTTCAAGGTTAATTGTGATAGTTGTGGTTATTTTTCTTCTTGTCAAACCATATGTTGAGGTCTCCCAAAATGTTAGGTTTCGGTGGTCCAGATGGGTGTTGTTTACTGTCAAGTTGGACATTTTTAAAGTTGGCACTGCTGCATGGCGGTGTGCACATTAAGTGGAATGAATGAGTTTTCAATGGAGTAAGGTGACCTCTTATAATTAAGGATTCACAGACGTCCAAAGTGATGTCTTCAATTATTGTTATTTGAAGTGTTTTTAATGGATGAGAGACAGGCCTTCTCCAAATTTTCCAATACCATTTTTAAGATGTGAAAATCAAAAACAATGGCTTTGTGGCTTGTGGGTGCGGAATCTTCACTAAGTCATGTTTCTGTAATAAAGGTGGGGTCCGATGTTGTTTCTGAGAGATGGTCAAAGATGTTAAAGCGATGTTTGTCCATGGATTTTGCATTGAAGAGTAGGCATTTCATTCCTCTTCATGTCCTGTACTATGGGTGGTACAAAGATCCCTCTGGGTATCTGTGCCCCTTTCACTCTTTAGGCAGTGAGGTTCATGCCATTGAATGTTAGAGTTTATGAATACAAAGAACCCTCTGTGTCTCTTTCAATCTCTGGTCAGTAAGGTCCATACCATGAGAGAGGGGCACAGACTCCACAAATATATAGATCTCTCTTTGTCTTTATCATCTCTTGGCAATGAGGTTCATGCAATGAGGGAGGGCCATCGAGTCCATGAATATGAAGATCTCCTGGTGTCTCTTTCAATCTCTGGGCAGTAAGGTCCAAAGCATAACAGGAGCAGACTCCACAAATATGAAAATCCCTCCCTATCTCTTGTGATCTCTGTTCAGTTAGGTCCATGCCATGAGAAAGGGGTACAGACTCCGTGAATATGAAAAGCATTCTGTTCCTCTTGCACTCTCTGGGCAGTGAGGTCCATGCCACAAGAGAAGACGAGTCCATAAGTACAAAGATCCCACCGGGTCTCTATGTCTCTTTCAATCTCTGGGCAGTGAGATCCATGCAATGAGAGAGGGCCACTGACTCCTTGAACATCTCTGGGCAATGAGAGAGGGTCACAGACTCTGTGAATATGGAGACCGCCTTGTGTTGCTTTCAATTTCTGGAAGTCAGATCCATGCTATGAGAAAGGTAGAGTCCATGAATGCAAAGATCCCTCTGTGTATTTATGTCTCTTTCTTTCTCTGGACAGTGAAGTCCATGCCATGAGAGAGGGGCACAGACTCCGTTAATATGAAGATTTCTTTATTAATGGTTCTCAACTGTAAGGTAATAGGTATTGATTAGACTATATGGCTAGTGGGATTAGCAAGAGTGAACTATGTTAGAGCCCCCCAGTAGCCAATGGTGTAGCAGATCTATTTAGATAATACTCTCTTCTCCACTCAGGGCCTCATTTATGGGGTTTTGCTGTAGGTCAGCACAGCGTCACCTTGCTGCGCTGCCCTACGTCAAAGTGAAAGGGCAGGAATGCACCATATTTACCCAATACGGTGCTTTCCTGTCCTTTCGCCCTGCGCGGGCGCCAGTTTTGCAGCATAGCACCAATGCAGGCACCTTTGCACCATGGTGCAAGGGTGCCTGTGTTATTGGCAGGATTGTTTTTGTGCAGCTAGGAGGAAAAAACTAGGAGAAATAAAGCTATTTCTTCTTGTTGTGCCTCCCCTGGGCAGGCGTAAGGTTTTGGCACATCCCCAGGTTTACATGGTTTTGTATATCTGGGGAAGCATCAAAATCCATGGGTGTTGTGTGGGAACACCCACCGCAATGACCACAGAATGCCTCTCTAGCACAGAGTAAGGCAACGCAGAGATTTGCTCTGCCTTGCCTTACTCCAAATCTATGAGGCCATTCATAGCCACGCAAAGTGGATTTGCGTGACCTCATAAATTAGATTTTTTAGTTTGTGCCTCCGGAGCGTCACCAAAAGTAACCCTCCGGCAGCGCAAGGGGCTCATAAATATGCCCCTTAGTATTGAATGGCTAGCTATTGTGGACTGGTTATGTCCCACTCATTTTAGCGCATAGGATTGCATAGTAAAAAATGACGGGTAACAGTACCTCAATAGTTGGGAGTACAAGGTAGTATGAACTGCTCTATAGACCAGTAATTGGGGCACTGGCATATTTCAGGTTTATATTTCCAAGTGAGGAGTGCTTTTGTTAAATCCACGCTTTGCGATCAGTAAAATTAGTAAATGGTAACGAGATAATAGTTTTTTTTATATGTACTTAGGTACATGTTGTCGGTTTTGTGTAGCATTCTGTAGGCCACCTGACATAGGTGCAGTAGAAGGCCAGGGATTAAATGTCATGGTCTTGAGAAAGAGGGTTCACAAAAAAGCGTGTCATTAAAATCCATCAAGGTAAATGTAACATTAGCAAACATCAAACGTCTCACGCATCTTTACAGAAAAAAGAGTCAACATATCACTACTTTTAATGGCGTAATTCCTAAATCTGTATCTCTACGCTTCCATAGTGTGAGCAAGTTTAGAGCGCCAGTGCCTCTTCGTTTAAAAAATAAAACAGCCAGAGTTCCATTACAGCTATCTTTTGATCCCCTTTGGAATAAGAGGCCTGTCTAAATGCATTCTTCTGAGCATGCTTTTTAAAAATATTCCCTAGTGGGCTTCTGGCATGATCTCAAAACATTCTTAGCACAAATTGTCTTTGGTCAATAAATACCAGAACAGAAGTGTCCTCGAGGAGATTTATGAAGTGAGCGATAGAAACATACCCATAAATCAGAGAAGAGCATTTCAGGTAGCACACTCGGCAGTTATGCAAATTTCCACCAAAGCAAAAAATAAACGCAGGATTTTAACTGATGCCTTACCTTTGAGTGTCCCAGATTAACGATTTAAATTGAGCTAGGAAGCTCGGAAAGGGGCGGCCTTTAATGTCCGCGCATTCTATGGCTACAGCATCAAAAAAGACACAACATTAGCCCCTTTCAGGATCCTCGGAAGGTGTACTTTAAATGTTCTTTGTTGCGCTAAACACACACTAATTTTCATTTGTGTCCTAATCTACTGCCATTTTGCTCCTTGAAACACAAGCACAGTAATTGCTCCAAAAATAGATGCGCGCATGGAAATTGTTGAATTGCCTATTTTGTGTAATTAAAAACCCCGCTGCGCGTAGCTTCCACCGCCTCGCCCTCACTTACACTATATTCTTTAGAAAACAATGGCAAAAAGGAGAAAAGCGAACGAAAAGTGTCAGAGCGTTGAAGAAACCGGAGGTGGGGAGGTAATGTGGGTGCCGGCGGCAGAGATCAAAGTTTCGCTCAGTGGATCTCACAGACCACTTGTTTGAATTCCACCTCCAAGCCTGCTACGTCATAACGAGGGACAAAGCATTTAACCTGCAGTTCATCCCTCCTAATCATCTCACCCAGATTTAGCTGGTTACACATAGAATTGTCTGAAATATCTTTATTTTTTCCTTTATTGGGCGGCATCATAAAACATTTTTGACTCTTAACGTACCCGTGGTGGTAGGCAAGGCAGTTCTTAGCGAAACATTATGAGTGCCATACTCTAGAGCTGGTAATGTGTGTCAGGAATATTTCTGTGAATTTATTTTGTAGTATTTAGTTCTGGTGATGCGTTATTTAGGTGCTGTTGGGTTTTGTGCTCTATTCTTGCGTTATGTTATTGTTGTGTTGTGCGGAGGTCGCTGTTTCCATTCTATTTTGACTGCTTTCTTGTGTTGTGCAGTGTTATGTCTTTGCTGTGTCGTTATTTTGCTTTGTGTTATGTTACTGTGTTGTGTTCTTTTGTGTTCTGTAATTGGTTTAGGGACACTCAGTGGCGGCTCGCAGAGGGAGTGCTGCGGGGTGGTGGGGCGGGACGGGGGAGGAGCTGGGTGGGGGGTAGTGGAGTCGGACATACGACGGGCAGGAGTAAGGTAAGTAAATAAATAAAACTATTTACCTTGCGTTCGCTGCATCGCCGAGTTTTAAGTTAAAATAGCACCAAAAAGCACAAAGGGCTAACTGTGGTTATCTAGTCATGCAGGATCGGGACAAAGTCACAATATCAGGCCAACTACGATAGTTCGCAGGCCCGCTACAAGGACCCACGTAGGCCGCTGAACACATTAGCTTAATCCTGGTTGTGAAGAAATGCGGAGACCCGTGTCGAGGAAGCATCACGCAACATAGGCAATGCAAGGTCTGGGCGAGGAAATGCGTCATGAAGAGGCAGTTCTGATGGTCTGCGTTGGGTGACGCCATGTCCTTGCAGGGAGATGCGTTGGTTCCAATCGGCTGTGATGGGTGATGCAACCACGCAGCAGAGGCAATGCGTCAGTTCCGAGGGCAATGTTGAGCAGCAGAAGCGGTGCGCCGGTTCTGCAGGAGATATGCCACACCGCAGAGGAGATGTGTCAGTTCTGCTAGATTCACAGATGGGCTGGCAGCGCACCTTCAGGGCCACTTACAAGTGTCTAGGACTGGAATGACACCACTTAGGAGAGCAAGACTCACAGTCGGCAGAGTCCAAGTACTGGGTTCGAGGTGTCCCTGAGGCTTCTGATCAGCAGGCCAGCCAACTAGCCCTTGGAATTACTCTGGGGTCATGGGTTTAGAGATGTAGGTCCAGACCTTCTCACCCAGGCAAGAGGGTAGCAGGGCAGCAGGTCAGCACAGCAGGGAAGCAGTCCTTCAGAGAAGCAGTCCAGCAGAGTGGCAGTCCTTTCAGCAGCACAGCAGCACTTCTTCCAGGCAGAGTCCATAGTACTGAAGTGTACTGAAGAGTTGGGTCTAAGGATCCAATATTTATACCTGGTGCCCACTTTGAAGAGGAGGAAGCTTCTAGAGGTTTCCACCTTCCCCTGAGGTGTCAGGTATCCATACTCTTCCTCCCTTGCCTGACCCTAGCTTGTCTGGGATCACAAAAGACCAGTGCCAAACCCTTTGTGAGAGTTCTCATGCAGGGCCTTTGTGATGTGCAAGTGTGGTAGGTGCCAGCTCCTGCCTCTCATTAGCTCTGAAGTGGCCCGTCCTGCCAACACCTATCTTCTCTTTGTTTCACTGTCTGGGAGCAATACGCAGAGACCAACTGCCAAGCTACACCTAGTCATGTGACCCAGGAAAAGGCTGCAGGCATCCAATGGTTAGGACAAGAAAATGACAACTTCGAAGAGTGGTACTTTCAAAATTGTGACGAAAAATAAATCCAACTTTACCATTAAAAAGGGCTTTTAATTACAATTCTGTAGACACCAAACTCGATCTGTCAACCTGCTACCAATTGGAAGTTATCACTCATTAATTGTAATAAATTATCCCAATGTTATCCTATGGCACAGGTAAGCCTCACAGTAGTTAAAAACAATTTTTTGAGTTTTTCACAACCAGGACATGCAAAACTTAAATGTATATGCCAATGATTTAAATACTCGGCACCCTGCTCTCTGGGCTGTGGAGGGCCTATCCTAGGGGTGACATATGTATTTAAAAGGGGGTTTAGGCCTGGCAAGAGGTTTACATTGCCAGGTCGAAATGGCAGTTTGAAACTGCACACACAGTCTGCAATGGCAGGCCTGAGACAGGTTTAAGAGGCTGCTTAAGTGGGTAGCACAATGTGTGCTGCAGGCCTACCAGTAGCATTTAAATTACAGGCCCTGGGTGCATGTAGTACCATTTTACTAGGGACTTACAAGTAAATTAAATGCACCAATTGGGTGTAAGCTGATTTCAGCATGTTTTAAGGAGAGAGCAGAACTGCTTTAATGCTGGTTAGCAGTGGTAAAGTGCAGAGAGTAAGGACAACAAAAGAGAACTCAGCAAAACGTGGAGAGTAAAGGCAAAAAGTTTAGGGGTGACCCTGCAGAGAGGGTGTTACAAATGGGATTGCTGGTTAGCTGAGGTATGCACTAGGCCTGGGTGGAGTTCGCAGAGTTCTACTCCGCAAAGTGGTGGAAAAACTCTGCTGCGCTCCTCAGATTTCTGCCAGTGGCGGAGTCTGTTAAGTCGAGCTGCTAGCACTGATTTTTAGTGCCCGGAGTTTGTACCTTGTTGTCAAATCAGCACGAACTGCACTACGCGTCGTGCCAGAGGGCGCTGCTGCTCTCTGCCGCTAGTGTAGACATTCTACTCAAGCAGCAGCTTCCTCAACGCGAGCAGCAGATTTTACAATGTAAGCCTCTGTTGATAAATCTCGTCTAGCGCATGATTTTTTCTTGTGAGCACTCGCGAACTTAACATTGGCGAGCCTCTCTCGAGAAAAAAACTCTGCTCTGAGTCGCTTCGCTGAGTTTTGCCGAACTTGGCACGGACCGCAAAGTGGGCAAAACTCTGTGAACTCCACCGGCAGAGCGTAATTCTTCGCCCACCCCTAGCAGGCACCAAGGCCAGGCAGGAACCACCACTCTAGTCAGGGTAAGCTAGATAAACACTAAAATATAACCTGTGCTTACACTCTGGTAGCTTGGCACAGAACAGTCAGGCTTATCTAAAGAGGCAATCTGTAAAGTATTTGTGCAAAACAAACACAGTAACGCAATGAATACACGACAAGAATCAACACACTGGTTTATAAAAAAGAGACTATTTATCTGAGCAAAATCAGACCAAAACGACAAAAATCCAATAATTCGAAGTAAAGATATGAAGTTTTAAAGATTAAATCAAAAATAGTGCTTAAAAGTTATTAGCGGTCAAAAGGTTAGTTGAGGTTGTGAGGGACCGGTGCAAATCCAAAGTTCAGGCTAACCGCGATGGAGTGCAGGCCAGCTACAGGACCTGTGCAGGCAAGCTGAAAAAATACCTTGGATGGAGCAAAGCATCGACGCTGAGGGCTTGATGCTTCGATCTTTCCACGCAGTTGGGTCGTTGCCTTGTTCTCAAGCTTAGTTGAAGTGAAGACAATGCGTCATCGTTGAGCAGCACAGGTTGTCGTCATTGGGCCGTGCAGACTGTGGAACTGCTGTTGTCGGACAACTGCTGCATTGGTGTCGAATGCCAGTGGGGCGGAATTGCTCACACAGTCGATGCAATGTGTCGGTTTTAGTTGAATGAGGCTGCAGAACCCACTTCTGAGGCCCAAACCTTGGGAGCACCTCAGGCAAGGGTAGGACTCACAGAAGACAGAGTCCAGCAGCACCAGCATAATTGCAGGAAGTCTTCTGTATCCCTGACACTTCATAAAACAGGAGGCAAGCCAGCAAGCCCCTGAAGATCACTTGGAGGGAAGGCAGAGTCCTTCCAGCAGAGTCAGGGAGCAGCAGGCAGCAGGGAAAAAAGCAGAAAAACAAGCTTCCAGAAAAGCATTCCAGTTGAGTCCCTTAAGCAGCACGTCAGTCCTTCTGACAGAGGTTCAGCTCAAAATCCAAAAGTGTCTGATTTCAGGGAGTCAGAGACCCAGTACTTATACCCAAAAGTGTCTTTGATGTAGGGAGTGACTTCAAAGGAACTCTCTGAAGTGGACACGGATCCCTTTCAACCCAGTCCTGTCTGCCAGGTTAACCCTGTGGAGTAAATCAGTGCTTTGTGTGCGGACAGGACACAGCCTGTTTAGATGGAAATGTAAGCCTTCCCTCCCACTTCCTTTCCCAGGAAGGCTATCAGAATACAGATGAATGCAGATGAGACCTCTGTCACTCCCAGCCCTTCCTCTGTTTGTGGCTGTCTAGAGGGAATGCACAAAGTGTAGCTGTCACCCAGCCCAGACATGTATTGGAGACAGGCTGTCAGACATAAAGAGCAGTAAGTACAGAGAAATGTCCACTTTCTAAAAGTGGCATTTCTAAAACAGTAATGTTTATTCTAAATTCCCCAGCAAGGAGGATTTATCATTACTATTCCATATCAGACATGAAAAAGCTACTCCTCTCTGATCAGAAATTACAGCTTAAAAGTATATTAAGGAATTCCCAAATGCTGGCCTGTGAGAGGGGTAGGCCTCTCATAGTAGTGAACAATAAAATAGGCTGTTTGTCACTACCAGGACATGCAAACCATAAAGGTGCATGTCCTACCTGTTACTTACATAGCACCCTGCCATTAGGGTTACTTAGGGCCTACCTTAGGGGTGTCTTATACGTAAACAAAAGGGTAATTTAAGGCTTGGCAAGCAGTTTTAAATGCCAAGTCGAAGTGGCAGTAAACTGCACACACAGGCACTGCAGGGGCAGGCCTGAGACAGATTTTAAAGGCTACTTCTGAGGATGGCACAATAAGTGCTGCAGGACCACTCGTAGCATTTGAAGAACAGGCCCTTTGCATATGGAATACCACTTTACAAGGGACTTACCAGTACAATACATATGTCAATCAGGTATACACCAAAGCCATCATGTTTAAAAGAGAAGTACATGCACTTTAGCACTGGTTAGTAGTGGTAAAGTGCTCAGAGTCCTACGGCCAAGAGAAAGAATCAGCAAAAATGGGAGGCAAAAGGCAAAAGGTTGGGGGAAAGACCACCCTAAGGATGACAGGTCTAACAGAGGGCCAGATCCAACTCTTGACAATGATGTCACCAGTGATGTTATCAAAAATATTGTTTGTGATGTCAGCTGTGAGATCCTGTGTGAGATAATGAACAGTGGCAAAGTGGGCAAGTCATGGTTGCATAGCAAACCATAACTGGTCAATTTCAGTGGTTTGTTGACTGAAAATTATATTAACTACGGGCCACATGCATCAAAGTTAGGAATTGCGATTCCTAAATTGCGATTTTTAAGAAATCGCAATTTAGGAATCGCAATTCCTTATGCATGTAGGAATCGCAATTTTTTTTTTGATTCCTACACATTTCTTATTTGCGACTCGTAAATTGCGAATCGCAAATAAGGAATTGCTTCCCATTCATTCCTATGGGCCTAGAGGCCCATAGGAATCAATGGGAATTGCATGCGCAATTTGCGAGTACCAAATTTTGAGTTGATGGTAATTTGCATTTCTTAAATGCAAAAACGCAATTTTTTTTTTTTGCATTGCATTTAGGGAATCGCAATTTGCGATTCCCTAAATGCAGTCCCAATTTAAGTATTCGCAAATTTAACGATTACTCAAATAGCGATTTTTGCATTTGGGATGATGCATCCCAAATGCAAAATTGCGGTCAGCAAAGGGCAGATTCTGCTAATCTGCCCCTTTGCGATCGCAATTTGCAATGATGCATGTGCCCCTACATTTTTATTGTTTTTGACAATTTCTGCGATTTTTGAGTGAAAGAAAACCAAAATTTACCCTTCATGTTTTTTTCAGTGAAGCGTAGTTTTTTTTAAGCTATAGTCCATTGATCTCTGATATTTTTATATTCTACTCTGACCATTTCTCCAACTGGTGAACCCAGCCATCAGTCATGTGCAGTAGAGCTTGGCTGCAGGGCTTCATCCCTATCCAGGCACTGCAGCCATCCTCCATTATAGCCAACCCCAATTGCACCCATGCTTCAGACATGCACAGATGGTACTGACAAAAGTTCTTTGCTCTGTATGAGACTTTACGTCCAACCCAACGTGTGGCGAAACCCTTTGTACACAGCCTTCCGCCAAATGTTTGTTTACCAGGCTTGGCGTACGACCAGGCACTTCGGCCAACCTCAAATGCAGCCAACTCTCATTGTGCACAGCCTCAGATATTTGGCGGTGCATAATAGGGTTTCACAGGGCCTTGTTGTGGTCATGCGGCCAGGCCCTGTGCAAAACCCACAATCCGGCCAAGCCATTCAGTCATGTACATAACAGATTGGCTGAAGTGGCAGACCTTCACCCGAATGTCCACCGGGACCAAATGGTGGGCAGCAGGATTTGTTTTCAAGGTCTGGCCTTGCACGTCACTTCCTCTGTTGCCAATCCACACTGTACACATCCTTTGGTGTTGTGCAGCAGGGCTTGACTGCAGTGCCTGGCATGCAGACAGGCCCTGTACCCAACTTCCCATATAGCTAAACGCCACCTTGTAAAGGATTCAGCTATATGCAGCTGTTATTGTATGCAGAGTCTGGTCAGTGGCCAGGTCCTGCCACCACCCAACATGCTGCCAACCCCAAGTGTGCATGGCCTTCGAAACATCAAAGTTATTACTAGCAATTGGATTTATTTTGCCCCTCCCTTTATCTTTGCCTCCATTGAAGAAGCTACCCCTTTTCACTGGAATCAGGAACTTAGCCCCCACGTTTTATATTTAAAAATGTGTGTAAGCAGAAGAATTTGCAAGTTCAGCATGTCAAAAGACTTTTTTTCAGAACTAAAGATATTGCCCACATCTCTGCCGATTGCCATCACCTCATCTGTAGTCCAGCAATAATCATTGTGCCTCCTCATTTCCCTAAAAATATTTTTATTCGTGCACACTGGATTCCCACATTGGCATCAGTCAAAACATTTTGAGAAAGAGCAAAAAAAATGAATTAAAGCTTTTCACCAACCAATAAAAAAAAAATCAAACTTGGTTTACTGAATATAAAAGTTTCAAAACAAGATATCTTTTAACTGTAACCCTTTGACGTATGCCCTGCGACAAACATCTATCACTGTTTAAGGATTAAAACTGACATTTCTGCTTCAAATAGTACATTCTGTCTGATGGAAGGACCTAAACCTAGATCTACCAACAGACAGTGCCGGGGTAAGGGCAGACGAAAGAAACACACATGCTAACATCAACCAACTAGCAGATGCTACAGCATTCTAGCAGAAATCTATATTAGCACTGCACTGAAGGCTTACATTGTGTACTGAATCCATGATAACATATGCAAAGTAGGAGTAAATGGGATTGTAAAATGCACGCTTTTATCATTATTGCCATGAGCCAGGATTTTGTCACATTATGCAACAGTGCTACTTAGCGCAAAAGTACACCCAAATAAAAAGCAGGCATCGACAAAGGTATAACAAGGTTTGCAAAAGCCAATAGGTCTTGCCTTTACAAGAGCTATTGGCTTTGGCAATGTGTTTTTGCCATCTTGTACACCAGTGTGACAGCTGATCATCATGGCTAAAAGTTAGTGGCGTGGGGTGACCTAGAGTGGAGTGGTGGGGTAGAGTGTCGTAGACTCGATGTGTTGGAGTAGAGTGTCATATGGGGAGTAGAGTGTCATAGAGTTGATTAGAGGGGAGTATAGTTCAGTGGTTCAATCAATCAATCAATCAGGGAATTGTAAACGCGCTACTCACCCGTGAGGGTCTCAAGGCGCTGAGGGGGGGGGTCCGCAATTCTGTTTAGCCGAAGAGCCAGGTCTTGAGGTTCAGGGGCAGAGAGTGTTGTAGAGTGCATCATCATAGAGTGCAGTGTCGTAGAGTGGAGTGGAGTGGTGTGGAGTGGAGTGAGGTGAAATATAATGGAGTGGGTTGGAGTGGATTAAATTAGTGGGGTGGATAGGGTTGGAGTAGATTGAGGTGGATTGGATTGGGGAAGAGTGGGTTGGATTGAGTGAAATGGGATAGATTGGAGTGGGTGGACTGGGTGGGGTGGATTGGATTGGAGTGAGGTGGATTTAAATGGGGTGAGGTGGATTGGAGTGGGGTGGATTGGATTGGATTACGTAAAATGGTTTGGAGTGGGGAGGGGTGAATTTGAGTGGAGTGGAGGGGGTGGATTGGACTCGACTGGACTGGAGGGGTGGGTTGGAGTGGGGAGGATTGGACTTGAGTAAGGTGGATTGGACTGGAGTGGGGTGAACTGGATTGGAGTGGGGTGGATTGGAGTGTGGTGGGCTATATGGATTCGATTGAGTGGGGTGGAATGAACTGGGGTGGATTGGATTGGGGTGGATTGTAGTAGAATGGGGTGGATTGGACTGCAGTGGAGTGGGGTGGATTGGAGTAGGGTGGATTGGATAGGGTGGATTAGATTGGAGTGGGGTGGATTAAAATGGGTTGGGGTGGTGCAGGTGGGATTGATTGGATTGGAGTGGGGTGGATTGGATTGCATTGGATTATAGTGGAGTGGCGTGGACTGGAGTCGGGTGGCATGGAATGGGAGAAATTGGAGTGGGGTGAATGAGATTGGTGTGGAGTGGGGTGGATTGGAGTGGATTGGATTGCAGTGGGGTGGATTGGATTGAAGTAGGTGGATTGGATTCAGTGGGTAGATTGGATTGGGGTGAACATTTGAAAAATAAGAAGATGTCAGTTGCCACACAATACTGTTGAATTGCCTGAACTCCCCCACATAGGTGATTATTGTAATGCTTTTGGACTATGGCTGATGAAGCAGCCTATAGTACTGCTCAGATGAAGACACACCATCATAGCGATATTTTTTGGCATCAGCAAATCAAGATTTAATGCCTGGATCCATCTGAATGTAGACTTCTGTACAGACCAAAAAAAGTACGCTACTGGATTGTTTGATGCATTTTACACAATTTGGGTCCACATTGACTAAAGATTTATGTAAGTGCTCATTCAATGCAAAAGATATCTTCAATTTACTCGTGCACAGTGCTAAATTGCTTGCAACATGCAAGTGCCAGCACCAACTGTAGTAAATGTGGGCCTCAGCTGTACAAGCTGAATGCACTTGCTAAGTTCTCGCACGATGATGAAATGAACATGTTGACTTTAAAACAGACTGTTAGAAATTGGGTGTCTAGTTGACATAGGTATTCACCCTGTGGAAGTAGGGACCAACATCCTAGTCAAGGTAAGTCAGACACACAACCTAAATTAACCTGTGCTCACCCTCTGGTAGCGTGGCACAGAGCAGTCAGACTTAACTTAAGAGGCAAACTGTAAAGTATTTGTGCACACTTTAATTACAATAACACAGTGAAAAACACCACAAAAGACTCCACACCATTTTAGAAAAATAATACTCTTTTTACTTTAAAAAAACAAGATCAAAATGACAAAAATCTAACGAATACTTATCAAGTTATGAGCCTTTTGATAAATGCAGGCAAAACCCATTTGCTTCTATTAGACGCTTTACAGTGGTGTTTGTAAAATTATTCCTAAGTGCTGGAGTGGGAAAAACAGTGCTCCATAAGTTCATGGGATGCTTCTGGTTGTAAGAAAGGATTAAAACTCAGTGCTGACACGATAGGCCTCACTCAGTCCCTCGCAACCTTGCACTTGCAAAACTCAGCCGCCTGCGAAAGCGTAGGGAGGCTATAATTGTACATAGTACCTTTCTTCTGAAGCTTGCGGAGGAGATGGTCTCGAAGTTCGGGGCCCGTGTAACCAGAGGTTTCTTCCAGCAGGAAGGAGTTGTGGTGAGAACTGCGCTGGACTGTCCGATGATAAAAGGCACCCTTCTGCAGAAATCTCCTTCAGGACTACAGGCAAGCAGTCAACGTTGGAGCGTAGCTTTAGCTCAGTTGATGCGGCAGGGGACTGTGCTGCAAGGGGTTTTCCTCAGTCCTGCTGCACGTCTTCAGCGGCACAAGTCGGCGGCTTCAAGTGGTGCACAGGGAAGTTGTGCGTGCAAGTTGTAAAGTAGCTCAGAATTGAAGTGTGTGCTCTAGGTGCAACAAAACACGGATCGCAGAGCTCACCTGCAACTCGGGAGCGCACGGGAGTTGGTAAAGTAGTAAGCGCTGATCTTACTAGGCATCCACTGTCGTGTGGATGCAAGTGAAGTCTTTGATGGCCCTGAGACTTAGAAAACAGAGGGCAAGACAACAAGCCCTTGCAGTAACTTGGGTTTAAAGGTTGTAGAGAACAGGTTCAATCCTTTCTCACTACAAGAGGCAGCAGGCAGCAGGTCAACACATAAGAGCAAGTTGCAAAGTGGCAGTCCCTGCTGGCAGCCCAGCAATCAGCAGGCCAACACAGCAAAGCAGTCAGGAAAGTGGCAGTCCCTCCTGGCAGCACAGCTCCTCCTCTTCACAGAGTCTCCTCAGGACCCAAAAGTAAACCGATTTGGGGGTGTCGAGGTCCAGTAATTATACCCAAATGTGCCTTTGAAGAGGGGAAGACATCAAAGAGGCTTTTGAACCACCTCACAAGGCTCCTGCCATTCCTTCCCTGGCTCCAAATGCATTACAGGGGAGTATGTGGCTGTTTGTGTGGAACCAGGCACAGCCCTATTCAGGTGCAAGTGTCAGCTCCTCCCTCTCAATGTACCTCAGGAAGGCCCATCAGCCTGGTGATGGGCCATCAGGATGCAAATGTCACACCACAGCTCCCTTTGTGTGACTGTCTAGGGGGAATGTACAAAGCCCAGCTGTCACCCTAGCCCAGACGTGCATTTAGAGACAGGCAAAGGCACACAATAGTTAAAGTAATAAATTAATAAAATGCAAACTTTCTAAAAGTTCAGCAAAGGGTGGTAGAATGCACACATAATTTCAACATTCTATATATTTCTAAATGCTCAAAGGCTTGTGAGTGTTGATCGTGCGACCCTGGAGTGCGCTCCGCCCTTGCGCACGGATTCAATGAGAGTCAAATTGGAGCCTCATCAGGTTCCATAGCAGGATGCACACCTGACGAAAAATCATGAATTTCCAACGATTTTCATAGTTCATCCAATTTATTGTTCAGTTTTATTCCGTGTATCATTTCATTTCAAACAGATACAGTATTCAAACATTTTCAACAGACGCCTATACAGGCTTTTCAGCACAACATGGGGGGGTTCCCCTTCTTCATCTTATGGTGTAGATGTATATTAAAAAACCCAATGCATTTCGGGCGTGTATCCGCCCTTCCTCAGGGGTAAGCTGTAATGGAACACATAACGTAAATTAGCCAATGAAGAGGCTGGTTGAGAAACACACTGTTTATGAGGCACGGGTATGGAATTGCATGTTGTATTATTACCTTCAAGCAGACAGCACGGATTTTTATGGTTTAGATTTTTGTATCTTAATTTGTTTATTTAATTGTTATTTTAGTAAATTTCATTTCGGGTAAAAGGGTGTATGGCGATTGTTGAGAAAATGTACAGTAAATGATAACACCATAATCTATCTGTGGGAATGGACATTGGGTAATTTACGTTGTGTGTTCCATTACAGCTTACCCCTGAGGAAGGGCGGATACACGCCCGAAATGCATTGGGTTTTTTAATATACATCTACGCCATACGATGAAGAAGGGGAACCCCCCCATGTTGTGCTGAAAAGCCTGGATAGGCGTCTGTTGAAAATGTTTGAATACTGTATCTGTTTGAAATGAAATGATACACAGAATAAAACTGAACAATAAATTGGATGAACTATGAAAATCGTGGGAAATTCATGATTTTTCGTCAGCTGTGCATCCTGGTATGGAACCTGATGAGGCTCCAATTTAACTTTCCAAAAGTGGCATTTTCAGACTTGCAATTTAAAAACAACTTTACTAAATGATGGGCTAAATTGTGAGTCCAGAGACATCAAATTCCAGTTTTTCATTTGTGCCCAATGGGAAACTACACTTAAAAGATATTTTAAAGCAATCCCCATGTTAACCCATGGGAGAGATAGGCCTTGCAGTAGTAAAAACGAAATTGGCAGTTTTTCACTGCCGAGACATGTAAAACCCAAAGTACATGTCCTACCTTTTAAATACACTGCACCCTGCCCATTGGGCTATCTAGGGTCTACCTTAGGGGTGACTTATATGTAATAAAATGGAAGGATTGGGCCTGACAAGTAGGTTAGCCTGCCAAGTCGAAATGGCAGTTTAAAACTGCACACACAGGCTCTGCAATGGCAGGCCTGAGCCATATTTAAAGGGCTACTAAGTGGGTGGCAAAATCAGTGCTGCAGGCCCAATAGTAGCATTTAATTTCCAGGCCCTGGACACATATAGTGCACTTTACTAGGGACTTACAAGTAAATTAAAAGTAAATTAAATTTGCCAATTGTAGATATTTCAATGTTGCAGAGTTTAGGGTACAGAGCATATACACTTAAGCATCAGTTAGCAGTGGTAAAGTGCCCAAAATCCTAAAGCCCGCAAAAATGAAGTCAGGAAAACAGGAGGTCAGGAGGCAAAAAGTCAGGGAAAACCGCGCCAAGGGTGCCAGGTCTAGCAAAGACCATTACATGGACAGCGGTCCACAGAATGGAAGGATGAGAAGACACAAGATCACAAAAAACTCTTTGCTTCGAAGTCTAAACAGAAATTATAAACATCATGTAAATTAGGGACAGTCCAACATCTCATGCCTCATTCTGGTAAACATGGACATTTTAACACCCAACTAATAATTAGTGTTAACAATGGAGCTTTTGTAGTTTTGTTTTTGGAATCAACTCCCTTTATGGTGTTTGAGGTTATGTTAACTCAAAATTTATTCCATCAACTTCTTTATCGTACTTCCACACATGAATGCCCGATGAATTTTAAACAGCGATTCTTAACAGTTTTTTCCCCAAAATGTGTTCCAGTTATTCCCCTAGAAATTGCCAACGAAAAGACCTCTACTGGACTTTTCACTTGAAATGTCTCTTTTTTTAATGTATGTATTTAAGCGTTGTTTCTAGTTCACAAATCATAGAGTTTCCAAATACTTAGCGCGAATGTGAAAATGTCTCCCACTGGCTCAGGCCTCAATACCAGGAAGATTTTGTGGGATTACTGCGAGTTTGCTATCTCTCAAATAGTTAAGCTACTGCCATGTGGAAGAATGAGTAAAAGCATTGTCCCACCCTCGGCTGCAGAGGTGATCTTAAGCAGCGTTTTTGTGCTCTGGAAGCAGTTTCATGGTATTGACACCAGAACTTATTTTTCCTTGTTTTTTGGTTGTGTCTTTTTAGGTTCTTGACCTTTGAGGTCTTAAAACCTGCAAAGGTGAGGGATAGGAGTGGTAGGAGGGATAGAGCAATATTTGGGGCCAACAAGATCACCAAATTGGAGCATAATAGGAAGGAGAGGGGGTACCCATGGGCTAGCAACAGAGTCATAGGCTCCTGAGCAGAGCTTAATTTGAGCCGGTGGTTACCAATGCTGGGCACTGGCACTTAATTGTCAACACTGGTGCTTGTAACAGTCTGCCACTAGGTGGCGCTGTTTGGCTAATTCAAAGACAATCACAACAACAGGAAATTATTAATTCAATATACATTAAAAATGACTATTACCTGCACCCGAGCCATTCTTAAAGCTTTGGAGACCTGAAATAGTCAGAAATGTCACACTTGTAGAAGTGTGGTGGTTAGTAGTTGTGTTGTTACTATCATTGGCAGCATGGCAGGGGCAATGTGTGGTGCAAGCTGCGGTGGCCTCTGACGAGAGCCCTGGCATTTATTCTTTTACAAATTAAGCACTGTTCCTGAGCAAAAAGGTGGTGGAAGCCAATAAACCAGAATGGTGAGAGGAACACTCTGATCACCATAGCACTGCAGTCTAGCAGGAGTCTCCTGACCACTGGTTCTTTGATGGGGACATGGAGGTCCACTAAATTTGTTGGATTGCACCCAAGAAGTTCATGTACGAATTTTGCTTGATGCAATATTAGCAGATGATCCACTGTTTTTAATTTGCATATGTGATGTCCTTAAAGCTACATTTTGCACCAAGCTACAGAATATTAGTCATATTTAATTGCACTACAGTGTTATTTATTTCAGGAAAAGAGGTTAGGTGGTCATTAGCTTAGGATACTGTTAGGGCAACTGCTGTGCATGAATAGCGGTTTCACTGTGAAAGAATACTATTGGACTGAAGGAGAAGAAAGGTGGGCGAAAGGAGATGTTGTCAGGCTGAAAGATTTGACTTCGATGCTGCAAACTCCAATGGAAGCAACTGTTAACAGGGTGGACAGGAGAATAGATATTTTGTACAAAGATCATTACAGGCCAAACCAAATTAAACATATATGCGTAGACATGATGTTTTAATATAAAGTAAACATTGTGCCGATTTGGAGTTTGGCAGAAGGGATTCTCAATCACAAATGTGGCGTCTACCTTATTACAGTGCCATAGGATGTACTGCACTTGTAATAGAAAGGAGTAACCCGTCCGTCAAACTCTAAATCAGGCCTTGCTTTTGAAGGAACATTGAGTAATACTAGCACAAGAAGTGATGAGAAGTATTTTCAAACTTTGAACAAGGTAAAACTTGTGTGCTGTAAGTTATTATCGCAAATTGACGCCCCTGACATGGAAAGAAATATTAAAAATTGAGGACTTTGTATTTTATATGTGGAGCATCAGCATTGCTTGAGTGGTGATGGATAGAAGTAAAAAATGCTGCTTGGCTTGTGGGTGGGTGTATTTTTGAGTGACTGGGAAGCTTGAGCCAGAGATATTGCAGCAAACATGGTGGCAAAAAGGTGAAACTGAATGCAGTTTAAACCCCTTACATTGGTGAAAACTGTTTTGCATTTCAATACTACTTTGTGCTGTGGATTCTCCCCGAAGGACATTTTTCAGAAGTTCATTGGAGAATTGTACATTTTACAGTAAGCCAGTAGGCCAGTAAGTTAGTTATAGTTATTTGATTCAAATACTACTCCACAGGGTAAGTTGGTTTCTCAGTACGTTTTCAAGAAAGACTATGGGGGAGATTTACCAACTTTTCACGTAGCGCACTGCAGCAGCCGCAAATGCTGCTCTGCGCTGCGTGAAAAGGAGAGAGGAGGAGAAAGCCCTATTTACTAACATAAGGCACTCTCCTCCCCTCTCACTCGCGCTGGCGCTGAAATCAGCTGCCGTGCGCCACGGAGACACCTTTGCCCCATGGTGCAAGGGTGTCTCCATAAGTCTAGCATAGGTTTTGTACTGGAAGGGTACCCTTCCAGTACAAAATACTATGCTGAGACTCACTTCAAACCTTTTCCTTCTTTGTATGCATGCTGTACAGTGCAGCACACATGCAAAGTCAGAAAAGGAAGGAGAAATGAAAGCATTTCTCCTTCCTTGTGCCTACTTGAAAAGGGCACAGTTCTCTCATGATAAACCCAATCTACTTTACTTAGTAAATTGGGTTTAGCATGAGAAACCTTGGGTGATTGCATGGGAATGCCCACTCTCCACCCTTGGTACACCCCCATGGCGCAAAGTAATGCAAAGCAGCGCTATGCGCTGCTTCACGTTACTTTCCCGTTATTTGCAGCGCTGGAAAGTAAATTGGAAAAAAGATTTTGCACCGATTTGCTTCACTTTTGTGACGCAAACATAGCGCAATATCTTAGTAAATCTCCCCCTATGTTTCTAAACTCATTGGCCCAATAACATAGGTCATATGGTCATAGGACTTAACAGTACATAAAGATGACTTTACTAGGGTAAAGAAATTTAGGTAGTGCTGGTGCAGTTTAAACAAATGTTACTATAAACTGTATTGCCTTGTTAAATGTTGCATGTGTGAAAAAGCAGCATTACTCATGTATTTTGTCTGTATACTAGTGGGCAGGCAGCGCACCACCCTGGCTTCTCTCCGACTACATCCCTGGTTTCACATGTGAGCTAAATTCAAACCCTCGAGGGTTTGTACTTTAAAACTGCAGCAAGTCTCAAGGAACATGAGTACAAATTGCAGTGAATACTGTTAGAAGTTCTCTTCGATGATATTCTAAAATAAAATAAGCATACAATGTAATTTTATAAGAGTGGGAATAATGCCATGCTTTGCTTAAGAACAATATATTGAGCAGATATTTTATAAAGTAATTACAGGCAAAGTATTTGATAAAAGTAAGATGGAAATACGGTATCACAAACTACATTACTCGAAACGCTACAAGTAATTTCCTGTTCCAAAGTGATCATATTTTACATGTCAGAAAAATAAAATCATATTTTAAGCAACCAAAGCAGAAAGGTTCAGGAAGCCTGTACAACTTAGCTGAGATTTTCAATAAAAGCCGAAGATGAGTCAACGCTTTTGAATAAGAGCTAAACTCTGGCAGAATACTCCTAAATGCGAAGGAGGATTCTATGGGGAAGCCCAAGAGTTTGGCACACAGGAATTTATAATTCTGCTGTGACAAATCCAGTGCATGCACCTTCATGAAATCCACCAAACAGATATGTAGAGACTGCAGGTTCACTAGTAGATGTAATTTCAGGGTAGATCTATTATAATGACAATGTAAGTAGAGAAGCCGGAGGTAGAAAGAAAATTAAAAAAAATAGAAATGATATAGGGTGGAGCCCAGAAGGAAAGCAAAATATACTCAAGATTGACCTGTTAAAGCGGATTTCCCAGGAAGCTTACATTAGAAAGTATGCTTTTGAGATACTGGCACAGGGGAACCTTCTCAATGCAGCAAACATCTTGGGCCTAATTTACAAAGGTCCAGGCTGGAAAGATGGAAAATCACACTCATAGGCATTATCAGATGAGATGTGTAAGTTTACAACTTTCAGGAAATTCTAAAAAATTCCCGAAGTGCACCTGGGAAACTGAATTTTCCCTTGCGCTCTCACATACAGACAAATACCAAAACTGCATTTCTGCAGAAACGTAATGCATAAGTGCATTTGTAGTATTTACATTTTAATTTTGTGTTTTCATAGAGGAAGGTTTTTTTTTAATAGAGAATGCCTTTCCCCCTACACTCTCGCCAATTTTCAAGGTACTCACTCTGCCTTCCGACTGAAAACGTATTTGATTGTGTCCTAGAGGGGAGTAAATATTCAACATTGGTAACAACTTGCAAAAATGTAGTGAATATGCACAAATTTGCAAGTCTGAGGTTGTTTAGAGATAAAGAATTGAGGCCCATTTTAGATAAAAGTCAGGGTACGCAGTGCAGCGGCCAAAAATTCAGCGCTGCGTTTTGTGACGAGGTGGGAGAAGGAGAGCCCCATATCTACAGAGATGTGGCTCTCTCCTCCACTCTCTCTAGAGCCAGTACTGATTTCAGCTGTCGTGCGCCAGGCACACACCTTAGTTCCATGGTGCAAGGGTGTGTGCATGAGTCTATCGCAGGTTTTGTACAGGTTGTGTACAAAACACTATACGTAGACACACTTTAAAACTTTTCCTGCTATGCATGTGTGCTGCACAATGCAGCATGCATGCAAAGTCAGAAAAGAAAGGAGAAACAAAAACATTTCTCCTCTTAATGTCTCCTTTTTAATGGTGTTAACTATTGACACTAAACCCTGTCTACTGTTGTTTGCAGATTGGGTTTTGCATCAAAAGTAATGGGTGGTAGTATGGGTTTGCCTATGTACTACCCATTTAATGCTCACTTGGCGCTAACTAACGCATAGCAGTGCTTTGCGCTGCTTTCTGTTGCTTTCACAGTACTTTCCAGCACAAAACAAGTTTTGCACTGGAAAGTAAATTAGAAAAAAACATTCATTCATTCATTCATTATAACTTTATTCGGTCATTACGACCATTAAAGTGCGAGTGCTTACAATACAATGAACCGACATTATACATAAGATAAAGCAACATTGACCGGTACACATATGTTAAAAAATATTAAGTAATCGCTAATGTAATGAGATAATTTTTAAAAGAATAAAATCTATTAATATTTTTAAAACATGAGCCACATTTAAAAAAGGAATCCGCAATTTATCAAATTTGGATCGGTTTTCAGATTATAACGTAATACATGGGTGTTACAAAGCATGGAATAACTCTTTTTAGGACAGTTATAAAAAGCAGACTATCGCGTCTTACACGCAAACCTTCGGATAATCCACATTTTACCAAGAAACTTTGCAACACCACATGCTACAAAAGGCCTACAATCTGATTTTAGGATACGGAGCGCTTCCTGGTGGCAGCGGGTTCCTAATAACCTGCAAACGGGTTAACCACCGGTGTCTTGGGAAATTATAGAGAGGACAAGCGAAAAAGATGTGGCCAATTGTTTCAATCGTTGCGGCGCAGCCCGGACAATGCTGTATAGTAGACAGGGGCTGGCGCCAAGCAGCAGTGAAGGAATTCACAGGGAGACAACCTAGTCTGAACTGGATATAAAGTTTTCTATCCTGCGGGATGGTTATATTATCCAAGTAGGCCTCAAAGGTGCTTTGCATTTTGAATTCCATGAATTCTATCGTAAGGCGACCCACTGATGATTGTGCAACAAAAGATTGTGCTACCCAACTCCAATATTGGGTTTTAACCACTTCTTTGCTAGGCAATTGGCCTACATTTTGTGCTGGTTAGAGTCACTTTTGTGACTTTAACCCAGCGCAAAATGTTAGTAAATCTACCCCTGAATGTGCAATTTAATATGCAATCTGGTTAGTATGCATAATGACCTGTCTTTTTCCAAATGAATATTCTTTTGATGAATTTGCACAAAAGGAAACATTTTGGATTTTAAAATTGTGATAATAAAGGATGTTTTAAGGGCTTGCTTGTGATCTTTTGATTTTGATTATGTGGTGAGAAGGCTCTTTTAGGTCTGGCTTAACAGTGCAGCAGTCTGCATGACTTATTAATACCAATTCTTTACATTTTGGCAGAATTTTAAACATGAGTGATTTCATTTTCTGCTACGTCACATCTCATCCCTTGTTTTACGTGTTAAAAGCTGCAGCGCTGCAGTGCCCCTGCCAGTTTATTGCTTATTGCTGGTGGTCTCAGATACTGCTTAATGCTATGATGTGGTATTTCCACAATAAAAGTGGTACATATGTAGTAAAGTGGTTATCACACATTTATGAGTATTTTTGCATGTTTCTGTCCAACTATAAATGAGGGCCTGACACAAGATACATGTATGGATGATATTTAAATTATCAGGTTCAGTGATATTGATATGGATAAAAAATGTCGAAGGAAGAATAAAAAAAAACAGATAGTTCCATGGAGTAGCAATGTATACTAGAGGTTTGTGAAGTTATAAAGGCTTCACAAATGTGTACATTGTTTTTAAACTTGGCCAGTTTTGTGAGGAACGAAGTTGAAATAAAGGGTGATAAAATGGAAACCTGCGCCATAGGAGGAAGATTCTCTCCTGTTGCTCAGTGCTAAGTGCCATAACGAGTGGCCACGTACTGCAGACCTTCTCCATTCTCCACCAGCACATCTTCTGGTGGGCAGTGAATCAATGGTGAAAGGTCTTCCCTCTGACACTCAATAGAAAGAGCAGTCATGTCAGTACTGTGGGAAAGTGGGGAGCCAGTTCGCCAAAGCCATATATCCTGTCCTTCTATAGCGGGATACCATGCTATAGCATATTGGTTGGTGCCTTCGAACTTAAACATCCCTTCATGAAAGTCTGGCGAAATTGATAAATCTCATTTGACTTCACAAGGGTTGAAGGTTCTCGACTTCGTCCTAATTTGCCAGCAAAATATGACCTGTGCAAACCTCCATCACAGCCTTCAAAGGACAGCCTACTAGAGGGGATTTATCTGGTATGAAGCCATTACTTGCCCATTATAGAATCCTCTACAATGAAAGGAAGGTGGCTGCACAATCACATACACGCAATAAGTGAACTGGCTGGATTCGAGCTACCGCGATCACCATTTGCATATTAACAAAGGCGATGTGTGAGTCATGCAGGCATGGTGAAATCCAAGTTGTCCTTTCATCATAATTTGCACATCAAATATCGAATGTCAAGCATTGTTAAAAACCTTCCACTGGCTCCCACATTATTATAACATGTGGTGACCAAGCACAAGGGGAAGAGTGTCACGTAGAACCGCTTTTTCGACAGTATACAGAATAGACACTTGAAGCAGCACGACTTTGGGTTCTGGCAGCCCTTGATTGAATTGTGCTGCCCCTCTCTTTTACAGTGGGGAGATACAATGGGGGCTGCCATGCATTTTATTTCACGCAGACACCCCGTGGGACTCAATCAAAGTGAAAACTCCCGTGCAGTCAGGACTTCTTTGACAACCTTATGACTGCTAAAAGCTGTCTCCGCAGAGCTGTGTTGTCATAGAGGACTTGAGCAGTCAGGGTAAATGCATCTGAGACTATGCATTGCAGAAACACTTTGAGATCACAGGTGAAAAACTGGTCTGGAGAGGTAGCAGGATCTAGGACAAAAACAATTACCTTTCATATTGGTTGAAAACTTTAATGCATCTGAAATGTGCCCATGTACCTTACAACAAGCTGCACTGGCACAAAGGAGGTGAGACTATTAAGACCATATGAAATAATACAATTTTGCCATCACAAAATTAATCAAAGTACAGATGAAATATATCCTTTCTACGAAATACAGCTTTTATGCTATGAAAAAAAAAAAACCCTGTACAAGTTTTCCTTGATGTTGGCGTTGCCATTTCTTGGCTTATTGCTGAAGAATCGTTGAATCCAAGCAGTAGCAGATCTGCTTATGTGGAAATTGCAGCAGCCATGCATTCTGAAACTATGACTCCGAAAGCCTAGTTTGATTTATTGCTTATTTCTGATTCATTGAATAATTAGGGGTCGTTCACTGATCATGGAAGAATAAATGGATGAATAAACTTATTGTCACATAAAAGAACCTGTCTGTGTTTTCTCAAAGTGTGGGCTACCCAAAAGGGCTGGAACTGGCTACGTACGCTTAGGGGGGCCAGGATCTGCACCCAACACAGGAGCAACTGCGGCTGGCCACCGGTGCAGTTTGGGTGCAGTGGCTAGGCAAAGACCAAACAAACCCTTCATGCAGCCCACCCGTGCTGCTATCGGCATCCTAAGGACTCCATGCTTCAACTGGGCTGAAGAGCGTCTTTAAGTTTGTTCTATATAGTGGTGGAAGAGAAGCATGTGAGTATTAAATCCAATTTAAAACATTCTATAACTGTAGATTTCATAGTAGCAATGTAATAACACATGATGAAAGCTTGGATGAAGGTGAACTTTGAGAGCTCAGTGAATGATTCAATATGAGGTAGCTTTGTACATAGCCAGCAGTTCACTATTAGGGCTCTGGGATTTTGGTCAATTAATTGCTGGCTGTAGGTCACAAAAAAAGTGGCTTGTAAGAGCATAGTGAATGTTTTATCAATCGACTATTGCGTAAACTATGACTATGGCGTATTTCTACAAGGTTTGCTTTTCCACCCACAGGTAAGTGAGATGTGTTCAATGCACCAGCGCTGAATGTGAAAGGTTATTGTAGCCCTGCAGAATCCTATCCAATATGTTGTTGAAATAGAGTTATTGCTTTTGGGTTACTAATAATCACTATAAAGGGATCAGAGACACCGTAGTGACAGAAAAAAACCTAGGGGCATATCATCAACGAGGCGATAAACAATTATCGCCGCTTTTGCGTCTGTTTTCGGACCGAAAAGCGGCGATACTTTTATCGCCTAATCAGCAAGGTCACGCTATCGCATGAATCCTTGCATTATCGCTCCTTTCTCCCAACGCCCATCTTTGCATCTCTAATGAGATGCAAAGTGGGCGTTACTGGGCGTACCCCGGATGGACTACGTTGCAAATATCGCTGATGTTCACATCGCGATATTTACAAGGCAGCCCACATGATTTTAGCAGAGGTTAAATTTTGGCGAAAACGGCCGTTTTCGCCAAAATATAACGTCTGCTAAAATCCTGATTTAGCCATCCCTAACATAGAGGGTGGATTCTGCTGATACAACCACAGGGTCGTATCAGCAAGGTTATCGCCGTTTTGCAGGGAACATCGCTGGAAAAACAGCGATGTTCCCTGCAAAACGGGGATAACCTCGCTATCTCTGGAATTTTTATCGCCCTGGAGAAACGTGTTGTTAATAACGCGCTACCAGGGCCATAATTTCCAGAGATAGCCTGCGATAGGACTATTATCGCTAAGCACGGCCAGCGATAATTATCGCTGGCCGTTGATAATATGCCTCCTAGTTCGTTGTTCACAATATCACACACACTGCACTAGAAAGAATATACACTTTTAAATTAAAAGCATTTATTATGACCGGAATAACCTGTTTCTCAGTATGTCTAAAACAACTACACAAGATATCCTTAAAATAGCAGAAAGGCATGCTGTAAGCAACGCAAAGAAAATGAACATTTCTAACATGTTTAGAATGTCATCTAAAACCTAACACCCAAAGCCTACTTCGATGCGCTACACTTAGGGGGGCAGATTTACAAGCCCCTTGCGCCACTTTTGCGTCATTTTTAACATGGGAAAAGTGACGCAAAAGTGGCGCAAGGGCCTTGTAAATCTGTCCCAGAGAGCGCATGGAAAGCAGAGCAACTTGCAGTATTGAGTTTCTTGGGGAGAAGAGACACACCGCATACCTTGCTGACACTAGGGCTGTTGTTATCACAGGAGGTGTAATGGCAGTGTTCCCTGTGAATGGTAAACATGTGCTGCAGTAGTGGCCTTTCTTTGGGACTCGTTTTTATCAGCACTGAGCGAGATGCAGCATCTTTGAGGTGTGCTGGCATTAGATGGGACCGTCTTCTGATAGAATCTTGCGCGGTAATCTGGGTGAAGGAACTTTCCTCCCAAGTGGTCAATTGGCAATCCTTATATACTAAATGTTATCAGAGACTGGAATTTCTGACATAAGAGGGCATCAATTCAGAATACACCATTTTTGCTATATGTCTGCTGTTTCGAAGTGGTCAAATGGCAATCCTTATATATTAAATCTTATCAGAGATTGGAATTTCTGACATACATTACCTACTGGGGATAGCGAGTAGGTAGTTATAGTTAGGGCCAAAGTTTCAATAGGAAAATTGTTTTTTGTTTTGCCTGTAACTTTGACGCGGTTTGACGAATCTTTGAGAACTTTTAAAAAAAATTCCCCTTTTTGATTCAGCGGCTGTGTTGAAAGTTTTGGGGTGATCCGTCAAGCGGGGGCCAAGAAAAAAGGGGGGTCCCAAAATGCGTTTTCCACATGTTCTGTCTACGGACATTTTTCATTTTTTGAACATGACTACAGCCCAAACCGCTGAACGGAATTACACCAAATTTGGCAGAAAGCTAGATGTTGGTCCAGAAAGCGTGATTTTTTAGATTTAGTGTAAATCCGTTCAGAAATTTTAGAGGTATTCAAGTTTTTAAACTATAGATATCTGGGGACGCGAGTCCTTGCAGTGGACTCGCGGATCCTACTGAAATTTGATTGGATGGCAAAACTTCAACCAGGAAGTGTTGGCAGCCATCTTGGGACTCGGCTTGAAGCCGGGTCCCACAAAACAAGTAAAAAATAAAGAAAAGGGGGCAGGGTAGGAATACCCTGGGCACCAAGATATGGTGGGGGGGGGGTCCCACAGGGACCCCGCTCGGAGTGAATATTTTTTGTTAATAAAACTTTGCTACAAATTTGTAGGTGGACCCGTGGATCCGCCGCAAAATCGAAAAATAAAAAGACGTGTGGTCTCCCGCGCATCCTTATAGGAAGTCACCGGGTGGGCCAAATCCTGTGGGCAGTGTTTTATTATTATGTGGGGGTGCCCATGTGGCATCCCCTGCACCCTGGGGACCACCACCTCCCTGGGGCAAACAATAATAAGCTGATGTGGGAGTCCCGTAAGGTCCCCTTGCAGCCCCGGGGAAAGCCACGTCCTCGGGCCGTTTATTAAATTAGTGTGGGGGAGGCCCATATGGCCTCCCCAGCACCTCTGCAGACCGCCACCTCTCCACGGCTTTATGTATAAAAAAGCAGTGGGCTGCGTGAACCCCCCCACAGCCCCAGGCTCCACCACCTCCCTAGGGGTTTAAATTTAAAAAATGTGGGGGCCACGAGGACCCCCAGCCCTGTGGACCACCATCTCCCCGGGGCTTTAGCCAAACTAAATGCAGGGGTGTATGCACCCACCTGCAGCCCCGGCGACCGCCACCATCCCAGGGTAATTAACATAGAAATGCAGGGGGGCCCATGAAGCCCCTGTGAAGCCCCGGGGACCGCCACCTCCCCGGGGCAATTACTATAGATATATGGGGGGCTGCCCTCTTCCTGGCGCTCAACTAATATATTGGGGGGCTGGTGCAGACATCCAGCCCAGGGATCATAACCTTTCTGGGGCTAAAGTAAAGATTGGAAGGGGGCCACGCGGCACCCTTCCTGGAGCTAAAGATGGCCCTGGGGACTGCCACCCACCAGGGTCGGCTTCTGCTATGTCCCAGGCTTCCCACCCCTGGGACATAGCTGTTTGCTATGGCTTGGCAAGAGCTTTACTGCTCCCACTAAGCCATAGCAAACTTTGCTCTGCTTTGCCATGTGCCCCCTCCTTCCTGGGCCGTATTTGGCCCCAGGGACCCATCCCAGAGGGCCAGGCATTTTTAGAATGGGAAGGGGGGCTGGCCGTTTACTTAGGGTTAAGGTCTCTACTGTCCATGCGTGCACATTGTAGGAAGGTGGAATCTGACTATATGGTTGCCCCCACTTTTTTTATGGTGTTTTGCTGGTTTATGACTTAGTTGGACTGGGATCCTGCTATTCAGGGCCCCAGTCTATCTGCTTTCTCTGTAAAAGGTTTCCATGTGCCTTAGGCACATCTCTGATTGGAATCTGGAGTGCCCTTATAAGTCCCTAGTATATGGTATACTATGTACCAAGGGCATAGGTACCTCAGAGGCCTGCCAGGGGCTGCAGCATGTATTATGCCACCCCTGGAAGGCCATCCAAACTGACACCACAGGTCTGCTACTGCAGCCTGGGTAAGGTGGTGCATGCACCCCTTACTGTGATATAGGTTACCTATATCACTAAATACATACACACATATAAACCTATAAGTCACTCCTAAGGCAGGCCTTATCAATCCTAAAGGCAGAGTGCATGGTTCCTATGTGAGAGGGTGCCCCTGCATGAGCAGGGCCCCTCTGCAGCGTTCGGAGACCATCTCTGATGCTGTTTGTAGTGCAGCCTGACCATATACTCTTAAGCGCATTATATCCTCGCGGTAAAATGCTAACTTTGGAATGGCTGCACCTAAACATGTCGTGTTTGGTGTCAAACATCTTGGAATACTACCCCCCGCCAATCCTGGCGGCGGGGGTAGCATTCCACCCTTCTAGAGGGAAAGACATGTTAACTCTGGCTTACCCGGTAACTTCTTTCTGAAGCCCTGGCATCACAAAATGGATGCTGCTGCCACAGACACAAGTCTGGCCTCCTGCTGCTGGACGAAACTCCGGCAGGGAGGCCTGGACAATAGGTTTCCTGTTGCAGGGAGGTGTGACCACCTCCCCAGACAGGATAATGTGTATTGGGGCTGGGTGGGTGCACTCTTAGAGTGCTTTGAAGTCCTGCACTGGGGAGCAAAAGGCTCCTCTGTGCATATGCCAGTTCAAACCAGCTCAGGGGCTACCTGCCCCTGCTCTGGCGCGAAACTGGACAAAGGGAAGTGGGTGTAGCCACCCCTCCCTTGACCCTCCCATAGGTGGGGTCATAGAGTTAGTCCCTCCCTGTTTTACTGGTTAAAATGGGGAACCCTTGCCACAGCAAGATTAGATTATACCTGGACGAAACTCTGAAACAGAATCCTGGACCTTCGACGCTCTACTCACGATTAGAGGACTGAAGAATCTCCCTTGGGGTCAAGGAGTGACTCCCCTGCTTGGCAGGCACCAAACCAGCATCTGTCCGGTTCGCATCACTGAAGCTCCCGTCGGACGCCGAAGTCATCGCATCACCAGAGGTGGATTCTCAGACTTCCCCGAGGCTACCCTGAGTCCCCAGCAAAGCTGAGGCCCGTGGCTATCGTGGGTAACGTGAGACCGTGACCCCTGGACACCGAGCACACTTGCAAGTGCACCATCTTCTGGGTCTCCCAAGAAGTCGTGCTTTGGGCTCCGAGTAGCCCTAGCCTCCAGCACCACCTGCACCGAAGATCACTGGCCCCCACTCCACGAGTGTCCTGTAAGCCAGCTCCACGTGCGGCGTCACGAGGCTCCTTCGCGGTCGCTAGCCCGTTGGCTAGTAGCCCTTCCCGAAGGCCAATCTTTTCTTTACTTGGCAGTCTGGTTGCTCCAGGCCTGCCCTCACTTACCCTTGCTGGGTGAGTTCCCCAGACCTTGCTGCTCTGCATCATCGACGATCTACATCTTACTCGAGACTTGCCGTTGCCAAGGCTTGTTGGGTCCAATCTGGTCGCCGACACCTCTGCACTCGACAGACATCGAGCAACAGCCCGAATCCTGCTCCTGGTCGCCGACAACGCCTCCCGGACCTCGTGGCTGAAGAGTCAAGACAACCGTCAACGAACTTGAAGCACTCGACATCGGTGGGCATCTGTCCATCGCCCTCCTGGTCACTGGCTAGTGACCCCGACTCTGTCCCCTCTGCTTTCAGGTTCTTCAGAACTCCGATCCACTCTTGGATCCACCCGGACACTTTTCTCCTGGTCGCCAGCAGCACTTTGCAGCAGATCGCCATAAGAAACGACGACGAAACCCGACCCCGAAAGGCACCTATGCACCCGGCTTCCCTGGGTGAGGTAACACGAGTACTCCGGTGCTCCCGTGGGTAGAGACTCTTCAAAGTCCTAGATCTCAAAGGGTTTTGTCCTAGTCCTTTTTAAAGTGTCCCTTTCCTCTATTTTCCCGATCCCGACTTTCTCCATAGAAGTTAACGGCGTATCGCGGTTGTGTATTTACACTGCACGCGTCTCCCGTGGGTCCCCTGTGTCACTACCTTGGGTGGTTCCTTGTGGTCCAAGCACTTCTAGAGGCTCTAGGCCTAGTGTCTAGTTCAGTCGTGGTTCGCATACCACTTTATTGGTATATGGTTTGGTACGCCCCTAGGGCCCAAACGTGTATTTGTGCTATTACTGTGATTTAAGATCTTATAACCTATGTATTTCGAACTCTAGCCTCATAAAGAGACTAGAGGGGTGTGTTTAGTAATAAATACATATATTTTGAATATATACCTGGTGTGGTGCTCTTTCATTTGGTCACTCAAGAGATTATAGACTGGTAAAACAAGCTGCTTTACATTCCTTCAAGACTTAGCCTGAAGGCTGCTCTCCACAGCTACCACTAGGATAGCTTTCAATAAGGTTGTCTTTAACCTACCTACCATAAGAGTCGATTTGGACTGGTGCAAGGTGCCCACTATAATTAGTGGACAGCATATGCCAGGCCAACTTCTCACATTGGTGTGCAGCGTGTGGGATTCCAGCTTGCTATTGTTTTACCAGATAATCTCAATTGAATTGATCAACTGAAAACCACTAAAGGTACCTAAGGTACATATAATTTAAGCTTAGAATATCAGTAAGTTCTACTGAACTTAGAGTTGTGTGTTAAGGGATAGCACAACCCTTTCTACAACTCAAGAGAGTTTAGTAGGCCACACTAGAGTAGGTAGTGCATACACCACACCACACTAGTAATGTCTTTAAAAGCAGGATCTAGAGATGCCCTGCAGGAAGCCATTGAGCTTCCCCCTCCAAGTATGACACACTCCCATTCTTGGAACTGAGAGCTTTGTGTAACATGAGGAAATTAAGGACAGGCCAAAGTCCCACCACCCAACACCTCCAGGAGTTGTTGGTGGCTTATGATCTTAGTAAGTCTTCAGAGACTGAAGGGGTAGGAGCAGAGGGTGGGCCAGCAGATGAGGAAGGGGCCAGGGGTACTACTACCCCCAGCCCCCCTCTGAAACTGACCAGGAGGGTGACAATGACCCTGACCTGGAAAACCCAATCCCTTCTGGGGAAGATGAAGATGAGGATCTTGAGAACCACACCTTTGTCCCCCCAGGAAGGATTATGAGTGTGCTCAGAAAGTCTAGGTCTCCTTCTCAGGAGTCTAACCACTCTGGCACCTCAATAGGGAGCTCTGTTTCTTCTCACAGGAGGGAATCCTCTCATGAGAGAAGAAAGAGACTGGTCCAGTATGAGGAAACTCAACTAGAGATCAGGAAGAAGCAATTGGCTTTAGATAGAGAATCCCTAGATCTCCTTAGAGAGAGAAGAAAGTTGGGACTAGAGTCCCATGGTGGCAGCAATATCCCTAGAGATAGGGACAGGTCTTATGACCATAGAAACCTAAACAAGATTGTCCCTCCCTACCAGAGTGGGGATGACATCCACAAATGGATAACTGCACTGGAGAGGGCCTGTAAAGTTCAGAAGGTCCCCCAGAGGCAGTGGGCAGCAATCTTGTGGCTCTCCTTTGCAGACAAAGGTAGAGACAAACTCCTCACTGTAAGAGAAGAGGATGCTGACAATTACACAGTCTTGAAGAGTGCTCTGATAGATGGGTTTGGCCTAACCACTGAACAGTATAGGTTGAAGTTCAGAGACACCCAAAAAGCTCAGACTCAAGACTGGGTTGATTTTGTAGATTGTGCTACAAAGGCTCTGGAAGGTTGGATACATGGCAACAAAGTGCATGACTTTTTAGGATTGTACAATTTGATTATGAGGGAGCAGATCCTTAATAATTGTCAAAACCAGCTTTTGCACCAGTATCTGGTGGACTCTGATCTGACCTCTCCCCAAGAATTGGGAAAGAAGGCAGACAAATGGGTCAGAACCAGAGTAAAAACTAGAAATCAGGGTGGTGACCAGAAGAAAGATTCTACTAAGTCCCAAGAGAAAGGTGGGGATAAATCTAAGGATAAGTCCCCTACAGGGCCCCAAAATTCCTCTTCTGGGGGTGGGTCCCAAACTCCTTCCTCTCCTGAAAAGAAACCCTATTGCCATGTCTGTAAAAAGCCTGGGCACTGGAAAACTGATCCCAGTTGCCCCAGGATTGGCAATAAAGAAAATGTTCCTCCCACAACTGCTACCACCCCTCCTGGTACTACCAGTAGTAATCCTCCAGTTGGGAGTAGTGCACCCAAAAGTTAGGTGCTTTTGCAAGAGGAACAGAGGTGGGCCCTAGTTTAGACAGGGACCCCTCAACAGACTCCTCTGACTCTGATGGTGGTATAGGATTTGCCACCTTTACCATGGGTCCCATAGCATTGGGCAGGTACAGACTGGAGCCAATGATTAATGGTCAGAAAGCTGTGGCATTTAGGGACACAGGGGCTAGTGTCACCATGGTGGCAGGGAAACTAGTCCCCCTCACCAGTTTTTACCTGAGTTTAAGTACCAGGTGACCAACATTGATGGTGTCAGAACAGATCACCCCATGGCCATAGTCAATCTCAGCTGGGAGGGGGTCACAGGCCCAAAGAGAGTGGCAGTGTCCTCCACCTTACCTGTAGATTGCCTGATGGGCAATGATTTGGAAATTTCAGCCTGGGCTGAAGTTGAACACCAAACCCATCTTAGGATGTTGGGCGTCCCTGTAAAGGTTAGTGGGGCTGTGATGGCCACAGCCCCAGCCCAAGAATTTGGAGAGATGGAGCCTGAAAGAATGGCCCACTCTCCCCCAAAAGAGAGCACAAGGGTTGAAGAAAAGTCTTCTTCCCCCCAGACAATAGGTAAGGGTCAGCCTCCTCAGGGAACTGACCCTACCCCTAGTGAAGGAACTGCCACAGAGGTAGTCAGGCCTGGCCTGGCCACACCCCTGATGGCAGAGGACCCTTCCAAGGTGGTACCCAGTCTGGAGCAGGTAACCTGCCCCTCTCTACCCTGCCTCAGTCAGCCCAGGGCTGCAGAGGTCAGGGAGGTCAGTGGACCCCCCAGGGCCCCCTGTCCAGAGGAAGCCCCCATCAGCAGATTAGGGGCACCCAGTCTAGTAGCCCTAGCCAGGTGAAAATTCCTCTACACACTGAGGGATCCCCCATACCTTTATGTAGGGACCTCCCCCAGAAGGACTCTGGTAGGCAAGGGCAAACCTGGGACCAGAAGGTTCCAAACCTGCCATGTCCCTCCAGTGTTCCATCCAAAGGGACCCAACCCCCAGCTGTAGGCAGCCAAAGGTTGACCCTTAGAGCAAAGTGCAACTCAGTCATGGAAAGACAGGCATACATGGTGACCAGTGATCTGAGGAAGCTGAGGCCAACATTCCTAGGGCCTCACTTCCCTACTCAGACACCTCACCAGCCTTGTACTTTACCTAAGCACACCAGAGGTAGTGATTCCCCATGGTGGAGACCCTCTCATACCCTTAGGGTGAGGGATTGCTTAGTGGACCATAACATAGGGGGCAACCATGCTAGTGCAGGTGCTTCCTTATATGGCCACTTAGTCAATATAGGCTCAACTGGCCAAGGTTAGCCTTATCTCCTTTCGTTTGGGGGGGTTATGTAGGAAGGTGGAATCTGACTATATGGTTGCCCCCACTTTTTTTATGGTGTTTTGCTGGTTTATGACTTAGTTGGACTGGGATCCTGCTATTCAGGGCCCCAGTCTATCTGCTTTCTCTGTAAAAGGTTTCCATGTGCCTTAGGCACATCTCTGATTGGAATCTGGAGTGCCCTTATAAGTCCCTAGTATATGGTATACTATGTACCAAGGGCATAGGTACCTCAGAGGCCTGCCAGGGGCTGCAGCATGTATTATGCCACCCCTGGAAGGCCATCCAAACTGACACCACAGGTCTGCTACTGCAGCCTGGGTAAGGTGGTGCATGCACCCCTTACTGTGATATAGGTTAACTGTGATATAGGTTACCTATATCACTAAATACATACACACATATAAACCTATAAGTCACTCCTAAGGCAGGCCTTATCAATCCTAAAGGCAGAGTGCATGGTTCCTATGTGAGAGGGTGCCCCTGCATGAGCAGGGCCCCTCTGCAGCGTTCGGAGACCATCTCTGATGCTGTTTGTAGTGCAGCCTGACCATATACTCTTAAGCGCATTATATCCTCGCGGTAAAATGCTAACTTTGGAATGGCTGCACCTAAACATGTCGTGTTTGGTGTCAAACATCTTGGAATACTACCCCCGCCAATCCTGGCAGCGGGGGTAGCATTCCACCCTTCTAGAGGGAAAGACATGTTAACTCTGGCTTACCCGGTAACTTCTTTCTGAAGCCCTGGCATCACAAAATGGATGCTGCTGCCACAGACACAAGTCTGGCCTCCTGCTGCTGGACGAAACTCCGGCAGGGGAGGCCTGGACAATAGGTTTCCTGTTGCAGGGAGGTGTGACCACCTCCCCAGACAGGATAATGTGTATTGGGGCTGGGTGGGTGCACTCTTAGAGTGCTTTGAAGTCCTGCACTGGGGGAGCAAAAGGCTCCTCTGTGCATATGCCAGTTCAAACCAGCTCAGGGGCTACCTGCCCCTGCTCTGGCGCGAAACTGGACAAAGGGAAGTGGGTGTAGCCACCCCTCCCTTGACCCTCCCATAGGTGGGGTCATAGAGTTAGTCCCTCCCTGTTTTACTGGTTAAAATGGGGAACCCTTGCCACAGCAAGATTAGATTATACCTGGACGAAACTCTGAAACAGAATCCTGGACCTTCGACGCTCTACTCACGATTAGAGGACTGAAGAATCTCCCTTGGGGTCAAGGAGTGACTCCCCTGCTTGGCAGGCACCAAACCAGCATCTGTCCGGTTCGCATCACTGAAGCTCCCGTCGGACGCCAAAGTCATCGCATCACCAGAGGTGGATTCTCAGACTTCCCCGAGGCTACCCTGAGTCCCCAGCAAAGCTGAGGCCCGTGGCTATCGTGGGTAACGTGAGACCGTGACCCCTGGACACCGAGCACACTTGCAAGTGCACCATCTTCTGGGTCTCCCAAGAAGTCGTGCTTTGGGCTCCGAGTAGCCCTAGCCTCCAGCACCACCTGCACCGAAGATCACTGGCCCCCACTCCACGAGTGTCCTGTAAGCCAGCTCCACGTGCGGCGTCACGAGGCTCCTTCGCGGTCGCTAGCCCGTTGGCTAGTAGCCCTTCCCGAAGGCCAATCTTTTCTTTACTTGGCAGTCTGGTTGCTCCAGGCCTGCCCTCACTTACCCTTGCTGGGTGAGTTCCTCAGACCTTGCTGGTCTGCATCATCGACGATCTACATCTTACTCGAGACTTGCCGTTGCCAAGGCTTGTTGGGTCCAATCTGGTCGCCGACACCTCTGCACTCGACAGACATCGAGCAACAGCCCGAATCCTGCTCCTGGTCGCCGACAACGCCTCCCGGACCTCGTGGCTGAAGAGTCAAGACGACCGTCAACGAACTTGAAGCACTCGACATCGGTGGGCATCTGTCCATCGCCCTCCTGGTCACTGGCTAGTGACCCAGACTCTGTCCCCTCTGCTTTCAGGTTCTTCAGAACTCCGATCCACTCTTGGATCCACCCGGACACTTTTCTCCTGGTCGCCAGCAGCACTTTGCAGCAGATCGCCATAAGAAACGACGACGAAACCCGACCCCGAAAGGCACCTATGCACCCGGCTTCCTGGGTGAGGTAACACGAGTACTCCGGTGCTCCCGTGGGTAGAGACTCTTCAAAGTCCTAGATCTCAAAGGGTTTTGTCCTAGTCCTCTTTAAAGTGTCCCTTTCCTCTATTTTCCCGATCCCGACTTTCTCCATAGAAGTTAACGGCGTATCGCGGTTGTGTATTTACACTGCACGCGTCTCCCGTGGGTCCCCTGTGTCACTACCTTGGGTGGTTCCTTGTGGTCCAAGCACTTCTAGAGGCTCTAGGCCTAGTGTCTAGTTCAGTCGTGGTTCGCATACCACTTTATTGGTATATGGTTTGGTACGCCCCTAGGGCCCAAACGTGTATTTGTGCTATTACTGTGATTTAAGATCTTATAACCTATGTACTTCGAACTCTAGCCTCATAAAGAGACTAGAGGGGTGTGTTTAGTAATAAATACATATATTTTGAATATATACCTGGTGTGGTGCTCTTTCATTTGGTCACTCAAGAGATTATAGACTGGTAAAACAAGCTGCTTTACATTCCTTCAAGACTTAGCCTGAAGGCTGCTCTCCACAGCTACCACTAGGATAGCTTTCAATAAGGTTGTCTTTAACCTACCTACCATAAGAGTCGATTTGGACTGGTGCAAGGTGCCCACTATAATTAGTGGACAGCATATGCCAGGCCAACTTCTCACACACATTCGCAGTACTCGCAAGTCCTGCAGCAAAGGGGTTACATTACAGAAGAGAGACCGCAGATCACCATCACAGCTGCAGGAGGGGTATCAGCACCGTGCCTGGCGTGCAGACAGAGCAGCACCTAGACTGGCCGAGAGTCTGGGTGACAGGAGTACATCTCCAAACTGCCTTAAATGCATGAAACAGACAAAGACGTCTTTCATGTTGTCTGAGGATGCCCACTTATTCAAAGCTATTGGCTCTAGATTGCTCGCCCGATCTCTGGGGTGCTCGGTTGGTAAGTTACTCTATCCACTGAACACTTGCAGCCCTGTGAGCGCTGCCAGTGACATGACTGAATCCCTGCATTTGATACACAAGCACGCTGAGCACTGCAAGCATTAGTGTCAAAATGGGGCACTCCAGAGTGTGGGATCGCCAACTGCTGATAAGGAAGCATTTGTTTTCCATGTAACGTGATACGCTCCTCTGTGAGAGTTTTGGGGACCTTCCACCCTCTCTCTGCATTGCATCATTATCTGCTGGAACTAAAGCCTTCCCTCATTTTATGTCAGCTTTGGAAACTGTCCTGTCATTCAGGCTTTTGGTTGGACTCCTAATCCTCCCATGGGCCCTTCCAGACAGGCATCAAGAATTCCTTTTGCTCTGGTGGCCACAAATCAGAAGTAGCCTTACACCCCTCTATATAAATGTACAGCAGAAGGACTGCCAAGAACTAGGGGTGGGCGGCGGGGGCAAACTCTGCCACATGGCGGAATCAGAGTTTTTGCCGAACTCCGTGCTCCCAGTGGAGCACAGAGCTTGCAAAACTCCTCAAACTCCACTGGTGGAGTGGAGTTCCCCACCCACCCCCGGTTTCTACCCTGCCTCCTATCTTTTTTTTACATTTTATGGGGGACTCGGTTCAACTGAGTCCCAAGATGGCTGCAAACACCTACTGGTTGAAGTGTTGGCAACCAATCAGTATATATATAAATTTATATCTATATATAAATTTATATATAGATGTCTATATCTAAATCTATATATATATATATATATATTATCTCCTGGCGGTCGCCAGTAGATAGTTATAGTTAGCACCTAGTTTCCATAGGAAAAGCGTTTATTCTTTTCCCAATAACTTTGGCGCCGGATGACGAATGTTCGCAAAATTTTCAAAACTAGTGGGGCGCTCCGGTCAGCTCCTATCCTTAAAGATTCAGGGTGATTCGTCAAGCGGGGGCCGAGAAAAAAGGGGGGTCCCAAAACGCGTTTTCACCATGTTATTTCCCATAGGAAACTTTAGACACGGCTACAGCCCGAACTGCTGAACGGAATTACACCAAATTTGGCAAAAAGGTAGCCCTTGTTTCAGAAAGTGCCCTTTTTTTAAATGGTGTAAATCCGTTCTGTAGTTCCTGAGAAATTCAAAAAATAGAGGTCAAAAAATCAATTTCCCATAGGAAACCTTAGACACGGTTACAGCCAAAACTGCTGAACGGAATTACACCAAATTTGGCAAAAAGGTAGTGCTTGGTTCAGAAAGCGCCCTTTTTTTAAATGGTATAAATCCGTTCAGTAGTTTTAGAGATATTAAAGGAAAAAAATCTTTATATATCTGGGCGGGACCTAACTACACAAGCACGATTTTGGCTCTAATTGGCTGCCAACACTTCAATCTAGGAAGTGTTGGCAGCCATCTTGGTGCAATGCTTTTTAAGTCTCGCCTAGCGACGCAGCGCATGCGCTGCACACTACACAAACACCACTGCACTGCCCTAAACCCTAAAACACTACCCCAGCACGACCCCCTACAGAGCACGAACACCACTGCACTGCCCTAAACCCTAAAACACTACCCCAGCATGACCCCCTACACTGCCCGAACACCACTGCACTGCCCTAAACCCTGAGACACTACCCCAGCACGACCCCCTACACTGCCCGAACACCACTGCACTGCCCTAAACCCTGAAATACCACCCCAGCACGACCCCCTACACTGCCCGAACACCACTGCACTGCACTAAACCCTGAAACACCACCACCAGCACAACCCTCTACACTGCCCGAACTCCACTGCACTGCCCTAAACCCTGAAACACCACACCCAGCACGACCCCCTACACTGCCCCAACACCACTGCACTGCCCTAAACCCTGAAACACTACCCCAGCACCACCCCCTACACTGCCCAAACACCACTGCACTGCCCTAAACCCTGAAACACCACCCCCAGCACGACCCCCTACACTGCCCGAACACCACTGCACTGCCCTAAACCCTGAAACACTACCCCCAGAAAGACCCCCTACTCTGCCTGAACACCACTGCACTGCCCTAAACCCTGAAACATCACCCCCAGCAAGACCCCCTACACTGCCTGAACACCACTGCCCTAAACCCTGAAACACCACCCCCCAGCACGACCCCCTACAGTGCCCGAACACCACTGCACTGCCCTAAACCCTGAAACACCACCCCCAGCACGACACCCTACACTGCCCGAACACCACTGCACTGCCCTAAACCCTGAAACACCACCCGCTGCACGACCCCCTACACTGCCCGAACACCACTGCACTGCCCTAAACCCTGAAACACCACCCCCAGCACGACCCCCTACACTGCCCGAACACCACTGCACTGCCCTAAACCCTGAAACACTACCCCCAGCAAGACCCCCTACACTGCCCGAACACCACTGCACTGCCCTAAACCCTGAAACATCACCCCCAGCAAGACCCCTTACACTGCCTGAACACCACTGCCCTAAACCCTGAAACACCACCCCAAGCAAGACCCCTACACTGCCCAAACACCACTGCACTGCCCTAAACCCTGAAACACCACCCCCAGCACAACCCCCTACACTGCTTGAACACCACTGCTCTGCCCTAAACCCTGAAACACTAGCCCCAGCACGACCCCCTACACTGCCCAAACACCACTGCACTGCCCTAAACCCTGAAACACCAGCCCCAGCACGACCCCCTACACTTCCTGAACACCACTGCACTGCCCTAAACCCTGAAACACCACCCCCAGCATGACCCCGTACACTGCCCGAACACCACTGCACTGCCCTAAACCCTGAAACACCACCCCTGCACGACCCCCTAAATTGCCCGAACACCACTGCACTGCCCTAAACCCTGAAACTACACCAAATTTGGCAAAAAGGTAGCCCTTGTTTCAGAAAGTGCCCTTTTTTTTAAATGGTGTAAATCCGTTCAGTAGTTCCTGAGAAATTCAAAAAATAGAGGTCAAAAAATCAATTTCCCATAGGAAACTTTAGACACGGTTACAGCCAAAACTGCTGAACGGAATTACACCAAATTTGGCAAAAAGGTAGTGCTTGGTTCAGAAAGCGCCCTTTTTTAAATGGTATAAATCCGTTCAGTAGTTTTAGAGATATTAAAGGAAAAAAATCTTTATATATCTGGGTGGGACCTAACTACACAAGCACGATTTTGGCTCTAATTGGCTGCCAACACTTCAATCTAGGAAGTGTTGGCAGCCATCTTGGTGCAATGCTTTTTAGGTCTCGCCTAGCGACGCAGCGCATGCGCTGCACACTACACAAACACCACTGCACTGCCCTAAACCCTAAAACACTACCCCAGCACGACCCCCTACACAGCACGAACACCACTGCACTGCCCTAAACCCTAAAACACTACCCCAGCATGACCCCCTACACTGTCCGAACACCACTGCACTGCCCTAAACCCTGAAACACTACCCCCAGCACGACCCCCTACACTGCCCGAACACCACTGCACTGCCCTAAACACTGAAACACCACCCCAGCACGACCCCTACACTGCCCGAACACCACTGCACTGCGCTAAACCCTGAAACACCACCCCCAGCACGACCCTCTACACTGCCCGAACTCCACTGCACTGCCCTAAACCCTGAAACACCACCCCCAGCACGACCCCCTCACTGCCCCAACAGCACTGCACTGCCCTAAACCCTGAAACACTACCCCCAGCACCACCCCCTACACTGCCCAAACACCACTGCACTGCCCTAAACCCTGAAGCACCACCCCCAGCACGACCCCCTACACTGCCCGAACACCACTGCACTGCCCTAAACCCTGAAACACTACCCCCAGAAAGACCCCTACTCTGCCCGAACACCACTGCACTGCCCTAAACCCTGAAACATCACCCCCAGCAAGACCCCCTACACTGCCAGAACACCACTGCCCTAAACCCTGAAACACCACCCCCCAGCACGACCCCCTACAGTGCCCGAACACCACTGCACTGCCCTAAACCCTGAAACACCACCCCCAGCATGACACCCTACACTGCCCGAACACCACTGCACTGCCCTAAACCCTGAAACACTACCCCCAGCACCACCCCCTACACTGCCCAAACACCACTGCACTGCCCTAAACCCTGAAACACCACCCCCAGCACGACCCCCTACACTGCCCGAACACCACTGCACTGCCCTAAACCCTGAAACACTACCCCCAGAAAGACCCCCTACTCTGCCTGAACACCACTGCACTGCCCTAAACCCTGAAACATCACCCCCAGCAAGACGCCCTACACTGCCTGAACACCACTGCCCTAAACCCTGAAACACCACCCCCAGCACGACCCCCTACAGTGCCCGAACACCACTGCACTGCCCTAAACCCTGAAACACCACCCCCAGCACGACACCCTACACTGCCCGAACACCACTGCACTGCCCTAAACCCTGAAACACCACCCCCAGCACGACCCCCTACACTGCCCGAACACCACTGCACTGCCCTAAACCCTGAAACACTACCCCCAGCAAGACCCCTACACTGCCCGAACACCACTGCACTGCCCTAAACCCTGAAACATCACCCCCAGCAAGACCCCTTACACTGCCTGAACACCACTGCCCTAAACCCTGAAACACCACCCCAAGCAAGACCCCTACACTGCCCAAACACCACTGCACTGCCCTAAACCCTGAAACACCACCCCAGCACAACCCCCTACACTGCTTGAACACCACTGCTCTGCCCTAAACCCTGAAACACTAGCCCCAGCACGACCCCCTACACTGCCCAAACACCACTGCACTGCCCTAAACCCTGAAACACCAGCCCCAGCACGACCCCCTACACTTCCTGAACACCACTGCACTGCCCTAAACCCTGAAACACCACCCCCAGCATGACCCCGTACACTGCCCGAACACCACTGCACTGCCCTAAACCCTGAAACACCACCCCCTGCACGACCCCCTAAATTGCCCGAACACCACTGCACTGCCCTAAACCCTGAAACTACACCAAATTTGGCAAAAAGGTAGCCCTTGTTTCAGAAAGTGCCCTTTTTTTTAAATGGTGTAAATCCGTTCAGTAGTTCCTGAGAAATTCAAAAAATAGAGGTCAAAAAATCAATTTCCCATAGGAAACTTTAGACACGGTTACAGCCAAAACTGCTGAACGGAATTACACCAAATTTGGCAAAAAGGTAGTGCTTGGTTCAGAAAGCGCCCTTTTTTTAAATGGTATAAATCCGTTCAGTAGTTTTAGAGATATTAAAGGAAAAAAATCTTTATATATCTGGGTGGGACCTAACTACACAAGCACGATTTTGGCTCTAATTGGCTGCCAACACTTCAATCTAGGAAGTGTTGGCAGCCATCTTGGTGCAATGCTTTTTAGGTCTCGCCTAGCGACGCAGCGCATGCGCTGCACACTACACAAACACCACTGCACTGCCCTAAACCCTAAAACACTACCCCAGCACGACCCCCTACACAGCACGAACACCACTGCACTGCCCTAAACCCTAAAACACTACCCCAGCATGACCCCCTACACTGCCCGAACACCACTGCACTGCCCTAAACCCTGAAACACTACCCCCAGCACGACCCCCTATACTGCCCGAACACCACTGCACTGCCCTAAACACTGAAACACCACCCCAGCACGACCCCCTACACTGCCCGAACACCACTGCACTGCGCTAAACCCTGAAACACCACCCCCAGCACGACCCTCTACACTGCCCGAACTCCACTGCACTGCCCTAAACCCTGAAACACCACCCCCAGCACGACCCCCCTCACTGCCCCAACAGCACTGCACTGCCCTAAACCCTGAAACACTACCCCCAGCACCACCCCCTACACTGCCCAAACACCACTGCACTGCCCTAAACCCTGAAGCACCACCCCCAGCACGACCCCCTACACTGCCCGAACACCACTGCACTGCCCTAAACCCTGAAACACTACCCCCAGAAAGACCCCCTACTCTGCCCGAACACCACTGCACTGCCCTAAACCCTGAAACATCACCCCCAGCAAGACCCCCTACACTGCCAGAACACCACTGCCCTAAACCCTGAAACACCACCCCCCAGCACGACCCCCTACAGTGCCCGAACAACACTGCACTGCCCTAAACCCTGAAACACCACCCCCAGCATGACACCCTACACTGCCCGAACACCACTGCACTGCCCTAAACCCTGAAACACCACCCCGCTGCACGACCCCCTACACTGCCCGAACACCACTGCACTGCCCTAAACCCTGAAACACCACCCCCAGCACGACCCCCTACACTGCCCAAACACCACTGCCCTAAACCCTGAAACACTACCCCCAGCAAGACCCCCTGCACTGCCCGAACACCACTGCACTGCCCTAAACCCTGAAACATCACCCCCAGCAAGACCCCTTACACTGCCTGAACACCACTGCCCTAAACCCTGAAACACCACCCCAAGCAAGACCCCTACACTGCCCAAACACCACTGCACTGCCCTAAACCCTGAAACACCACCCCCAGCACAACCCCCTACACTGCCTGAACACCACTGCTCTGCCCTAAACCCTGAAACACTAGCCCCAGCACGACCCCCTACACTGCCCAAACACCACTGCACTGCCCTAAACCCTGAAACACCAGCCCCAGCACGACCCCCTATACTTCCCGAACACCACTGCACTGCCCTAAACCCTGAAACACCACCCCCAGCACGACCCCCTACACTGCCCGAACACCACTGCACTGCCCTAAACCCTGAAACACCAGCCCCAGCACGACCCCCTATACTTCCCGAACACCACTGCACTGCCCTAAACCCTGAAACACCACCCCCAGCACGACCCCCTACACTGCCCGAACACCACTGCACTGCCCTAAACCCTGAAACACCACCCCCTGCACGACCCCCTAAATTGCCCGAACACCACTGCACTGCCCTAAACCCTGAAACTACACCAAATTTGGCAAAAAGGTAGCCCTTGTTTCAGAAAGTGCCATTTTTTTTAAATGGTGTAAATCCGTTCAGTAGTTCCTGAGAAATTCAAAAAATAGAGGTCAAAAAATCAATTTCCCATAGGAAACTTTAGACACGGTTACAGCCAAAACTGCTGAACGGAATTACACCAAATTTGGCAAAAAGGTAGTGCTTGGTTCAGAAAGCGCCCTTTTTTAAAATGGTATAAATCCGTTCAGTAGTTTTAGAGATATTAAAGGAAAAAAATCTTTATATATCTGGGCGGGACCTAACTACACAAGCACGATTTTGGCTCTAATTGGCTGCCAACACTTCAATCTAGGAAGTGTTGGCAGCCATCTTGGTGCAATGCTTTTTAGGTCTCGCCTAGCGACGCAGCGCATGCGCTGCACACTACACAAACACCACTGCACTGCCCTAAACCCTAAAACACTACCCCAGCACGACCCCCTACACAGCACGAACACCACTGCACTGCCCTAAACCCTAAAACACTACCCCAGCATGACCCCCTACACTGCCCGAACACCACTGCACTGCCCTAAACCCTGAAACACTACCCCCAGCACGACCCCCTACACTGCCCGAACACCACTGCACTGCCCTAAACCCTGAAACACCACCCCCTGCACGACCCCCTAAATTGCCCGAACACCACTGCACTGCCCTAAACCCTGAAACTACACCAAATTTGGCAAAAAGGTAGCCCTTGTTTCAGAAAGTGCCATTTTTTTAAATGGTGTAAATCCGTTCAGTAGTTCCTGAGAAATTCAAAAATAGAGGTCAAAAAATCAATTTCCCATAGGAAACTTTAGACACGGTTACAGCCAAAACTGCTGAACGGAATTACACCAAATTTGGCAAAAAGGTAGTGCTTGGTTCAGAAAGCGCCCTTTTTAAAATGGTATAAATCCGTTCAGTAGTTTTAGAGATATTAAAGGAAAAAAATCTTTATATATCTGGGCGGGACCTAACTACACAAGCACGATTTTGGCTCTAATTGGCTGCCAACACTTCAATCTAGGAAGTGTTGGCAGCCATCTT